>JASANM010321025.1:0-11427 GCA_031753655.1 Desmognathus santeetlah | reverse complement strand
TGTTTTGGGGCGAACTTCGCGGGTTTTCGTTAGCCCCGAAACATTCGCCCATCTCTAAATGTTAAGGGATTAGGAAGCTGGGGAGAGGGGGGCAAAATAATTAGTTACTTACCTGTAACTTTTGATCCCCAACTTCGTTTTTTATAGATTCCCATACTATGAATATCCCCCATGCACGAGCCACGAACCCTCGGAAATTTAAAAATTAAAGTTTTTAAATGCCACTACCTAATGTGCCATGGTGTGTGTGTGCCCCTTTAAGGGATGCAGTCCCTGCCCACCACCAGTCAATGCCCTCTGGTGGTGCACCCTAATTTAGTCATCTTAGGTGATTTCAATGTGTGGCCGGATTCTGATCTGGACCCCCACGCATCTACCCTCCTCTCACTCCTGAAA
Source organism: Desmognathus santeetlah (assembly GCA_031753655.1). Taxonomy (NCBI): domain Eukaryota; kingdom Metazoa; phylum Chordata; class Amphibia; order Caudata; family Plethodontidae; genus Desmognathus; species Desmognathus santeetlah. Next base: position 11,031 of record JASANM010321025.1, on the reverse strand, counting down.
GATCTCAATTTTCATCAGTTAGTTGTGGGACCCACACACGTTTACGGCCACACACTCGACTTGATCTTTTCTAATCCTGCTCTTCGGATTAAAGTCGCCCCCCCTTCCTCTTGATTGGTCAGACCACTGCCTGATTCCCTGGATTCTTTCTTTCACCTCCCCTCCTTCTGCACCTGCAGTTTCGTCGGCTCTCTGCCGAAAATGGAGTTCCTCCAAGATTAATAAGTTCCCTGTGGAGCTCCAGTCAGCCATCACTTATTGCTGCGAGGCCGAGACTCCCACCCTGGAGGCCCTGGACTTTGCTCTCCATCGTGCCGCCGACTCTCTGGCCCCTCTTGTCCCCACTCAGTCTCGTGCCAAACCTTCGACACCCTGGTTCACCCCTGAATTGAAAATTCTCAGACTCGCCTGTAAAAGAGCCGAACGCACCTGGCGTAAAGACTATCTGCCAGAGGCTAAAGTGTCCTATATCGCCGGCCGCCGTAAATACGCTATTGCCATCCTTGAAGCTAAGAAATCTTTCTTCGCTACCAAGATATCCTCCTCGCTTAATTCAGCTCGCGAACTTTTCGCGACCATCAAAACACTGACTTCCCCCCCGGCAGGAACTCTAATCACCCCCTCCCAGTCTCTTTGTGATAGTCTGGCATCCTTTTTTATTGACAAAATCACTGCCATTAGAAAAGGTATTGCCGACATCACGGGTTCCCCTTCTACTTATTCTCCCCCTTCTGTTATATGCTCTATTTTGCCGTCCGATCCAGCTTCTCCCTCCCTCAGTCACCTTAATCACGCCACCCGGGAGGAAGTCGCAAAGGCACTCACGGCTTTGAAATCCGCCTCGCCTCTTGATCCTGTTCCTCTAAGGATTCTCAAACAGCACCTACCCTCTTTCTTGCCTGCCCTGACCATGGCAGTCAATTTTTCTTTTCAATCTGGTCACATTCCCCCTTCTCTTAAGCACGCTATGGTGATTCCTCTCTTAAAAAAACCCTCTCTGGACCCTTCGATCCCTGCGAATTTCCGTCCTATCTCTCTTCTTCCTGTCTTGATGAAGCTTCTGGAGGCCCTGGTCACCCCGCAGCGAAGGTCCTTCTTAGAATCCTTCAATCTTCTTCACTCCTTTCAATCCGGTTTCCGTCCTATGATGGGCACGGAGACCGTTCTGACTGCCGTCCTCGATGACCTCACAATCATCCGGGATCAGGGTGGTGTCGGAGCGCTGATTTTATTAGATCTGTCGGCTGCTTTCGACACCATTGACCACTCCATTCTCCTGACCCGGCTGAGTGAGGTGGGGGTGTCGGGGTCGGCTTTGGACTGGTTCCGTTCTTTTCTCTCTGACCGCTCCCAAACACTCTCCATTCCTCCGTTCACTTCAGACTCTTTCCCTATCACTTGTGGTGTCCCTCAGGGCTCTTCCTTGTCCCCCTTGCTTTTTAATGTGTATGTACGCCCCCTAGCCGATCTCATGCAGTCCCACGGCTTCAGATTCTACTCCTATGCCGATGATACTCAGCTATTGCTCAGACTTGATCTGACTAATTCTGGAGCGGCGGAACGGTTTAGGAGTTGTCTGGAGGCCGTGGGGCTCTGGATGAACAGAAACTGGCTTAAACTCAACGGGGACAAGACAGAGCTCTTGGTGGTGGCCCCTCCCTCCCTCTCTCCTTCTTCTTCTTCTGCTCTCTTCAGGGCAGATTTCTGGCCGACTGCCCTGGGGCCTGCCCCGATACCCGCATCTTCGGTAAAAAATCTCGGCATAAAACTTCTTCCCTCCCTGTCCCCGGAAGCCCAGATCAGCGCTATTTGTAGCGCTGGTCACCTTAAGCTCAAAAAGCTCAAGAAAGTCCTGCAGTTTATTCCTTCCTCTCTCTGGGCCCCGGTGGTTGGCTCCGCAGTTCATGGCAGTATTGACTACTGCAATGCGCTTCTCTTGGGACAACCAAAAAAACAGATCTGCCGCCTCCAAATCCTGCAGAATACCGCCGTTCGGCTGGTCTGTGGACTCTCTAAATGCTGCCATGTGTCAGCAGCCCGCCGTTCCCTACATTGGCTTCCTGTGCATTCACGTATCATCTTTAAAGTCCTCTGCATGACCCATCGGGCTTTTTACGAGTCCGGCCCTCGGTATCTTCGTGATAAAATCCAACTCTATGCTCCACCCCGATTCCTGCGGTCGTGCTCCACTTTGAAGCTCGTTGAACCTTGGTACTCTAAAGAGCGGTCTGGTGGACGGGCCTTTTCGGTCCTTGCCCCGCGGCTTTGGAATCGTCTGCCCATCCACATTAGAGCTACTTCCAACCACTTGATCTTCCGCCGGCTTCTTAAAACTACTCTTTTCAACTCCTAGATGCCCCTTTTGAGCAGTGCTGGATTTCTTCTCCATCTCTCCGGCCTTTCTTACCTCCTTATCCCTTTCGCACCAGGATGCCTGCGGGCTGCAGTTTGCGCGTTATAAGTACCTTCATTCATTCAAGTCAGTTTTTTCCTGCCCCTAAAGGGAACACTCTCAATGATAAGCTCGCACACCCAAAAATATTTATCCAAAGTAACTTCATGGGAGGCCACTAGGGGGCGCCTCGAAGATGGCGACCTAAAAAGAAAGCTCCTGCTCCCTCCAGCCCTCTCCCTGGACAAATGGCGGCGCAACCGATGTGGGGCCCCCGAAAAACAAAGCATGTGGATAATTAGCGCGAGCACTACAATATGAGCCATCACTCGACCCAAGAAGTGATCTGATGCCAAAGTTAGTGAAGGGTGGAGGACGGGGCCGTGGCAGCCGTGTGAGTGGAGGAGACGTACAGAGCTGGCTGGCCGTGAATCGGATGCGGTAGACAGGCAGAGGGCCTGTGAGGGGAGACTGTCAATAATGCAGTGACTCCGCGGGACCCGACACTGAAGGCGGCTGTGGGGAGGTACTGTGGGGACGCTGAGAAGCGCCCACCCCCCGTGGCGGAGGAAAATAGGAAGCCGGGGAGGTGCCCCGGGGGCACCCGTGAGCGTGTCTGGCACGGTAGAGGCTGCGTTCCCCAAAACAAATGAGGCGATCCCTGGGGACGGGGACAGTAGTGCGCAGGGGGCCACAGAAGACAACCACCCCCCGAGGGGGGAAAAAACAGCAGAAAGGAGCAGCACCCCGGCGGCACCAGCGAACGCCACCAGCAAGGGAGGAGTTGGGTCCCCCAGTGTTGCCAGCAAGCCTGTGAGACCCGGTGATGGGGGCAGCAGTGCAGCACGGGCAGCGCGGCTACGGAGGAACCCCCTCCCCCTCCCCCCGAGGGAGAGGAAGCAGGGAATTAGAGAAGTGCCCCGGGGGCACCAGCGAGTGTGACCAGCGCAGGAAGCGCTGTGCTCCCCGACGTCAGGGGTCAGTGAGGCAAGGGGGGGCTGGGTGGCCAGTGAGAAGACTCCCCCCACCCGAGTGGGAGGAAAAACAGAAGGAAGAAGTAGTGCTCCAGGCGCACCCGTGATTGGGAGCGGCGCTGGAAATGCCATGTCACACAGTGCCAGAGTGAGAACAACTGAAATTTTCCCGCCCCATCTCCCCGCAACGTTAAGCAACGGAACTGCTGCCCAGCGGACTAGATACCACCAGAGCCACAAGTGAAATTAAGAAGCTGAGTCTGAGGTGGGAAAGTTAGGGTGAATAATAATAATAATAACTGATTTCTTATATAGCGCTACACACCCATAGGTCTCGGAGCACTGATAACAGATGACATTATTAACCCACGGCGTGGTACTCAATTTATCGACCTCGGAAGGATGGAGGGCTCAGTCGGCCCTGCCGGGATTCGAACCTGCGTCAGCAGGCTGTACACAGATGTCAGAACGAGCGCTCAACTCGTTGTGCTATCAGACCGGCAATCGTTGTGCTATCAGACCCCGGAATTGACCTTGGGGCAAGCCAAGTGGATGCAATCGTGAACCCCAACCCAACCAATAAGTAACAGCGAAGTGGCTCCATAGATGCCGGGAGGACAGCAGAGGCAAACTCGGTGAGCGAGACAGCAGGAGAAACAGTGCAAGGAGGGGCCCAAGTCACAAGCGGAAATGGCAGGTCAATCACCATTAAAAAAAACGAACTCGAAACATGCCTAGTATCACTCAAAACAGATTTGAGCTCTCTACTGGCTAGCGAACTAGCAAAGCTCAGAACAGAAATAGCAGAATCCCAAACGTCAGCGCAGAAACAGGTGGATGCCCTAGGAGAAATGGTAGATGAATTCGAAACAGCAACGGGGACATTGTCAGTGGAGGTTCAAGCACTGCATGATGAAGTGAAGGAGCTTAAGAAACAAAATGAATTTCTCTACCCGAAGTGTGAAGACCTAGAAAACAGAGGACGTAGAGATACAATCCGACTCAAACTACTGGATGAGGGGTCCGAGGGCAACGATATAGAAGGAATGGTGACCAAGTTGTTCTTGGTGGCACCTACAACAACCCCCCCGGAGTATAGATATGTAAGAGTGCACAGAATGGGACTCCCGCGGCAGTCGGTGGAACATCCTCCACGTGACATCCTAGCAAAATTCGCTAACTACAAACTGAAGGAGAAGATCTTGCGAGCGACGAGAGACACAGGCACAGACACAATGTCATGGAACGGTCATACATTCCAAATATACCACGATCTCGCCCCCTCCACATTACTTCGCAGACCCAAGCTTAAGCATGTGACAGAGGACGCTGGATGTTTCCATTTGGCCTGGCGTTTCGTTGGCAGGGAAGAGATGTTATTGCTACACTGGTGGAGGAGGTGGAGAAAGCCCTGGGGTGCGCTATCCCACAGCGAAATGCGAAGATGGTTCCATTGTTCGGGGGCTCAGCCCCATGGCCATGGACATTTGTACAGAATAAGCGGAAATGGAGGAAAGGAAAGAAAGGGCTCGAAACACCTGGCAAGTCGCAAACTGAAGTCATCTGACAAAAACAAGTAGTGAAAAGGACTAGCCAATCTCGAGGATCAAACTGTGAGTCCCTAACTTGGGGCTAGGCTATGATCCAATCCCTGAAATATGAGTTGACTAAAAGTTCTTCAGTGGCACGAACATAAGCCGTTGGACACGAAAGGCCCAAGTCTCTCAATTGCCCGAAGGCTGTGAGTAGATAACCAGACAGGGGCATCCACATAATTTGTTTTGAATAGGAAAAAGGAGAGAGGGAGGAGGGAGGAAAAGGCGGCCTCAATACTAGTCCAGAATTACTTCTGGTCTATTTCATGTACCTCCCTATGTTGGTACTGGCCCAGGAAAAGAGGGAGGTCAGAACAAGGGCTCTACCAGAGGGAGGAATGTTAATATTGTTTAGTTTGTTGTTGTTTGTTCATGGTCTCTAATAGTCTTGGGTGGTGGGTGTCATGAATTCAGAAATGCACTAGCGCCCCTCCCCACTCCTTCTTCTCCCGGGCGTCACCTTTCTCCCACCTCTTAGGTCCCTCTGCATACAGAGATCGAGTTTGACCTCTGTCCTATGCTGATTACAGACCCAGGTTAGCTGTTAGGAAGGCACACAACACTGGGGCATCCTGAACACAAACGAGGGACTACCCATTCCAATCCTGACTATTGACCTCGAGAAGCGCACCCATTTGGACTGACAGGTCATCCCCGTTGCTAGGCAACAGCCGCGCGACCTCCAGTTCGCTGTCACCCACAGCTGAAGAGTTGCTTTTGCTTCAGGACAACCATCGATCAAGACCGCTCCAGTACTGCTCCGCCTCAGAGACACAAAAGAACTGCACGATCCTCTACCGGGCGCCTAGAACCACAACCAAACTCGAATGGTCCCATGTAAGTGCGCCCTCAACCCAGTTGAGCTCCAGGACACAGCCGTGCCCTGCAGGCTGCATCCCGTCTGTGTGTTTTTCGGCTTGGCGTCCTCTCAGGGCCCTGAGAGGATTGTGTGCCGAGCAGTGTACCCTTGCCCCCAGGAGACTTTATTTTTCCTCCCATCTGGGCCAGTATTAGGTGGTGGCTCCCCTCACCCCGAGACTCTGTGCCGCCGTCGGGGGCGATTCCCCGTGCCCCCCCCCCTTCCAGCATCAACGGCACCCCCATCAGGTCGGTGAGCCTGTCACCGGGACGTGGCGGGTTCCCAGCACCTACAGCTGCAATCCCCCAGTGCCGTCTCTCACCTGGAAAGGCCTCCAACCTCTCACTAGTCCTCCGGGAGATTCATTGTCTCTCCTTCCCTGAGCGCAGAGTGCGCCCTGTGCCAGCCAGCCTCCCACCGGCCCCAGGGAGGGGACTCGGATCTGAGACACTGCTCCCGGCCATTTCAGGTGGCCTGCTGCAACACTACTCTCTGCCCTGCCTGATTGCATTCCCAGACGCCACTATGAGCAGCAGTGCGGTCCAAAGAAGATAATATCCTTTTCTTGAATCTCCTCCACTTTTTGATAACAGAGCTTGAGGTGGTAGTGTGTGGGGGGATTGAATTTGTAATTCTGCTGCACAAAGCCCTTAAACACTTCTCCAGATACCCATGTGTTCCAGATAGACGGAACCCCATAGAAGCCCGGCGCTGCCCAGTTCAAGGTAAATTGGGAAGGGTGCCACATTGGGGACATTCATTGGGGGACCTGCATGAACAAATTCCCTACAACTAAGGATTCACTATCTCGTTGCAGGTCCAGTTTCCCCCCACCCTCTGCAGTCTACACCCTCTTTCCTGGCAGCGCCGGCCGGGCTACCTCCTGGTGGCATGGCCGTGGCTGTTAATTAGCGTCTTGCCCCGGAAACCAAACCACAGGTACTATTCATTACAGTTATTGCTCGCTATCTGAAACTAAATTGTGAAGCCCTAATCATAGAACTGCCCGAACCATCACAGAAGCAAAAGCCACAAGCATTTCCCTGGCAAGATGGAAGACATGTTAGAGAGGATGAATGCTACCCTGATGGAACTGAAACTGGGCATGGAAGAGGGGAAAAAAGAAACTTTGTCTTTACAGCGAACAATATGTGAACTCCAGGAGACAGTGCAGAGATTGGACACAACCAACCTCGAACCTGCGGCATCCAATCATTCCATGCCAGGTCTGTCTCGAAACAATTCCGTGGAATCTATCCTCGCAGATGACACTAACATAAAAATCACCATGCCAGAGAGATTTCTAGGGGACCCTAAACTCTGCCAGGCATTGTTAACGCAATGCACTCTGCACTACCGAGCCAAGACGACTCAATTCAGAACAGGTCTATCCAAAGTCCTGTTCTGATTTCGAATCTGGGACGAGATGCATTGGCTTGGGCATCATCCTTGTTGGACAAAGATTCTCCCTTGCTGACAGAGTATGAAGCCTTCGTGGAAGAATTCAAAAGGATCTTCGGACTGAGACAAAATACCCAAGTGCGGAAACTTGAACTACTCACCCTCAAACAAGGGAACTCGGACTTGACACACTAAATCTCCAAGTTCAACCAATTGGTGCTGGAGCTGGCGTGGCCGGAAGAGGCCCAGTATTCAACCTTCCTGTTGGGACTTCGGGATGACTTGAAGGATGCCCTACAATATGTGTAGCCACAGCCAGAGGACGTGAGAGGGTTAATAGACCTGGTTGTACAGATAGACCAACGAAGGCAAGAAAAGAAGGGGGAGTACAGGCGGTTGGAATTACGAAGGACGACCGAGGGAAACCCCACCAGCAAGAGTGGAACTGTGGGAGCCAGTGGCTCCAAAAGAATGTTTGAATCCAAGGTTTGTGGGCCTCTGTCCAGTGAAGAGCGAGTCAGGCGAAGGAGATTGGGTCTCTGTCTGTATTGTGGATAGTCGGGGCACCTGCTCAAGGATTGTTCTCTAACGAAGAGGCCGCCCACCACCACTGTGAAGCTGGCGACGCAAGAGGAAATACCCCAAGGCAAGAAAGAGCAGAATCCGGGAAACGAGAGAGCTCGAAACTAGGGGGAAGGGTGGATTCGAGATACAACCAAATCCCTTTCGAACACTTAGCTACTTTTTCCGGTGATCATCTTGAATTGTCTATAGTATTGTTGACAAAGGATCCACATCGAATCAATGTGCTTGTGGACTGCGGAGCGCCCTTCAACTACATGGACACTGTGCTGGCCGATGAGCTAGCCATCCACTGAATCAAAAAAGAAAATCCGATGCTGGTGAGAGGGGTGGATGGCGTGATTATTCAATCTGGGGCTGTCACCGAGAAAACAGAACCCCTGAGGATGTTGATCGGGAGACACACGGAACTAATTGAGTTTGATTTAATCCAGTCCCCCAAGTACCGGCTTATAGGAGGAATGGAGTGGTTGAAGAAACATAACCCGAACATCGACTGGAAAGAACGTCTGGTCACCTTCAACCCAGTCGATTGCCTTGCTTGTGGAGTCCGTCGACCAGAAAAAATTCCCGCACTTCCTACTGGAGGAGAATCGGAGGTCCTTATCCATGCTCTTGACCTCCCTGAAGAATACTCCGCCTACCACGACGTATTCAGTCCTGTCAAGGCGAAAGGCCTTCCGCCCCACCGACCTTACGACTGTGAGATAGAGCTGGAAGCAGGAAAAGAAATACCACATGCAAGATCTACTCGCTGTCCCCTTGTGAGGAATTGGTACTAAAAAATTACCTGGAGGAGGCCCTTGAGCAAGGGTTTATCCGACCATCTAAATCCCCAGCTGGAGCTCCTATATTCTTTGTGGAGAAAAAGGATGGGGAGCTCAGGCCCTGCATTGACTACGGAGAGTTGAACAACATCACCATAAAGAATCGGTATCCTCTTCCCTTGAAAGTCGACTTAATTGATCAGGTGAGAGGGGTGAAGGTATTTACAAAGCTGGACCTGCGAGGGGCGTACAACTTGGTGAGGATGAGGGCTGGAGACGAGTGGAAGACCGCCTTTAAGACGAAGTTTGGACACTTCGAGTATTTGGTCATGACTTTTGGCCTGTGCAATGCACCTGTCGCCTTCCAGTTTTTCATCGATGACATTTTCAAGGACCTGCTTCAGCGGTATATGGTGGTCTATTTAGACGACATCCTGGTCTATTCCCCAGATTACAAGAGTCACGTTCAGCACGTTGCAGAGGTGTTATCCCGGTTGAAAAAGCACCATTCTCTACGTGAAGTTGGAAAAATGTGAGTTTCACTCCACGGAGGTGGAGTTCTTGGGACAACTTCTGAGACCTGGACAAGTGGAGATGGACAAGGGGACGATCGCTGCGGTCCTCGATTGGCCTACCCCGACCACCCTGAAGGAGGTTCAATGATTCCTAGGGTTTGCGAACTATTACTGACGATTCATTCAGGACTTCTCCTCCATCATGAAACCACTGTCGGAGTTGACCAAGAAGGGACAACCTTTTCAATGGTCCCCGTCACAAGAACAGGTATTTCATACCCTGAAAGCAAGGTTTTGTGAGGCACCCGTCCTGATTCAACCCGATCAACACCGGTCCTACATTCTTGAAACGGACGCCTCCAACTGGGCTCTAGGAGGGGTCCTCTCGCAAAGGGATTCAGGCGATGTGATCCATCCTATAGCCTACTTCAGCAAAAAACTGTTACCCACTGAGATGAACTATTCCATCTTGGAGAAGGAGATGCTGGCTATCAAGGAAAGTTTATCTCACTGGAGGCACTATCTCGAGGGCACCACCCTCCCAGTGGATGTCTACACCGATCATCAAAACCTGGTATACCTGGAGAATGCTCTGAGCCATAGTGCGAGACATGCTCAATGGGCACAGTTCTTCTCCCGATTTAACCTTCAAATCACCTATCGACCAGGAGCCTTGAACTCCAAGGCGGATGCCCTTTCCCGATTGGGCACGCAGACCGACCTACCGTCGGCGCAGGATCAACCTATTTTTGAACCCCCTGTTTTTGGTTTGGAGGAACCGACGGTCATTTGTGGTCTGTCAGAGCTGAAGATGGAACTACCCAAGGATGAAGTGGAAGAACTGCAAGCTCAGGGAATAAAGGTGGAACCCAGCCACGATAGCGTGCACACTTGGGACGAGAAGATTGTAGTGCCCAAACTACAACGAGAATGTGTTCTGCGGTGGTGTCATGACTCGTCCACCGCTGGCCACCGCGGGGTGGAAAAAACAACCAAGCTCATTGAGAGAACCTTCTGGTGGCCCAACTGGAGAGGAGAGACGAACGATATTTGCAACAATGTGGAATCTGTGCACAGGCAAAATCATTGCGGCTGAAACCGGCTGGATTATTGGAACCAATCACTGTTCCTCCAATTCCTTGGGAGTCCATCGCAATGAATTTTATCATGGATCTCCCGAAGAGCCAAGGTAAAACGGTGATATGGGTCACGGTTGACCTGTTCTCCAAAATGGCGCGATACGTCGCTCTCTCCAAGTTGCCGTCGGCTGAGGAGCTTGTTTTACTATTTATCGAACACATCTACAAATTTCATGGACTACCTCTGAAGATTGTCTCTGACCAAGGTCCACAATTCATTTCTAAATTCTGGCAGAACCTCATGCAGATTTGGGGAGTTGAACTGGGATTGTCAACAGCATTTCACCCCCAAACAGATGGCCAGACCGAGAGGACCAATCAAAGCTTGGAACAGTATTTACGGTGTTACATCACGGCCTCTCATACTAACTGGGTTAAGCTATTACCATTAGCTGAATTCATTTTCAACAATCTTGACCATGTGTCCACCGGAGTGAGCCCCTTCTACTGCAACACTGGCAGACACACAAGGATGATTTCCTTGATTCCAACCAATCCACCGGGCTCCTGAGCAGTGCCGGCGGCTGAACATTTAGCCAGTAAGCTCTGAAAATTACATCAGGAAGTGAACCAGCACTTGATGCCTCCAGGGAACAATCCAAAAAGCAAGCAGATCGGAAGAGAAGGTCAGGCCCAAGTTACCAGGTGGGAGACTCCTTTTGGCTCTCTTCGAGAAATATTAAGGGCCTGATTACGACTTTTTGCGGTATTGTACCTTTTGCGGTACTGTGACGAAAGAGGGGCCGCGGTAGCAACAGGCCCGTTTCGCACTAACACACCCCCTAGTCGAACACTCTCAGCCTGCCT
>JASANM010309948.1:0-11496 GCA_031753655.1 Desmognathus santeetlah | reverse complement strand
CCTGTAGTGGTGCCACACGTTAGCTACCGCCACACGGAACCACCGAGTGGCGGAAGGCACCGTGAGCAGAAGGAAAAAGCTGCAGACCAGCAAAAAACCTTCTTGGGAAGAAAACTGAGGACAGGAATCCTTGGACCTGAAGGACAGCTTGGACCTAACCCTAGACTAAACTAAACGCTAACCTGGAACCTGAGAAACCCCTACCTAGAAACAGGATACCTGGGACCTACCTAACTAGCCCTAAACAACCAAACAACAACAAGGAAATGGGAGACAACTAGCTCACGGTGTAATAAACCAACAAAATAAATAATCAACAACCAATACACAAAACTACAAAACTGAGACTAGGAAATACAATGCACAGAATAGAGATAAGGATCCTAGAAGGAATAGAAGGATACTAAACAGAAGTCTGAGATAAAATACACCAGCAAAACTGAAAGGGAAAAGAAGGGAAAAAAGATACCAAGGGGGCAAGGTATAAGGAAAAACGTAAGACTCAGGGCAACACAAAATAGCACTACAAGCAATACACAAAATACACTCTGAAACCTGAACCGGAACAAAACGAATCCAAAATCCGGCAACCAAGGAACAGTAGCTTCCGCGGCAAGACTCAGGGAACTGGCTCACTGAAAAGCACCGTTTGCCCGACGTATTCAGTTTAAATAATTCACATCTGTGAACGTAGCGTGCACGCGTCCGATGCGCTGGAACGCACGGCCATCTTGGATGCTGGAACGCAAACGCTGGAACGCACGCTGGAACGCACGGCCATGTTAATGCCTGCCGCGCACAACAACACGCCGAGGGTAACGCCGGAGCGTTACAGTATGCCCCCCTACCAAAGGCCCGACCTTGGAAGGATGCACACGATGGAACAACCTAACCAGCTTGTCTGCATGAACATCACTAGCGGCCTCCCACGATCGTTCTGCCACACCATAACCTTTCCAATGCAGTAAATATTGCAGAACACCCCGCACAATGCGCGAATCAAGAACCTTTTCCACCTCATATTCCACCATCCCTGCTCTTACAACTGGCGGAGGTGGGACGCAAGTTCTCTGAAAAGGGTCATGATGCACAGGCTTGAGAAGAGAAACGTGAAAAGAGGGGTGTACTTTCCATTTAGGAGGAAGACGTAGACCAACAGTAACTTCATTAATCTGTCGAACAATGGGAAATGGACCAACATATTTAGCACGAAATTTTCGTGGCCCTATCAGCGGAAGGTTCTCCGAAGACAGCCAAACTAGGTCTCCAACCTTAAACACCGGAACCTCTCTTCTATGTTTATCTGCCTGTCTTTTCATGTCTTCTTTAAACCTGATTTGATGTTGCCTGACCTGTTCTTGAATCTGTCTTAAACGATCAGCATGGTTTTCAACTGCTGGAACACTGGATTGAGGATGTATCTGCAGATCACGCGGATGCATACCATTTAGAGCAAAGAATGGAGACACTCCAGTAGCGCTATGAACAGTGTTATTGATTGAGAATTCAGCTAACGGTAAAAAGCGTACCCAATCATCTTGTGCGTCATTTACATACATCCTGAGATAAGTCTTAAGAGTTCGGTGCACTCTTTCTGTCTGCCCATTTGTCTGGGGATGATAGCCAGAAGTTAACAACCTTTTAATCTTTAAACACTCACACAATGCTCCCCAGAAACGGGAGATAAACTGCGGACCTCGATCTGAGATTACTTGATCAGGAAGACCATGTAAGCGATACACTTCCTTGACAAATATCTCCGCCAATTGTTTAGCCGTGGGTAGCTTCTTTAGTGGAACGAAATGTACCATCTTAGTAAAAGAATCCACTATGGTAAAAATAACTGTATTGTCCTCTGACTTGGGTAACTCCACTACAAAATCGACTGATATAGTCCGCCAGGGTACTGTAGGTACTGGTAACGGCATCAAAGGCCCCATGGTCTTACCCACGGGTGTTTTCCCCTTGGCGCAGACCGGGCAAGCAGTAACATACTCCTTAACCATCTCTCGCATTCCTTTCCACCAATACCGTCTTGCCACCAAATCTAGAGTACCCTTAACTCCACGATGTCCTGCACTAGGACTGTCATGGCAAGCCGACATGACCTGTACTTGATCTGTATTTTCTAACAGTACTATCTTGTCTCCGTAACACAATAGCTCGTCTTGTATGGCATAATTAGGTTGTGTTACAAATTTGGTTGCCTCTCTTACAGTCACTTCTTTCAAATGCTCCGACCACGACTGTACATTAAACAGAAAACTAGTATCCGGAGTGAACATGTGACCTAATTCTGGGATGTCTTCCTCTTCCTGTTGGTATGCTCTTGAGAGAGCATCCGCCACTATGTTTCTCGTACCTGGAATGTACGTAATGTCAAAATCATATTGTGAGAAATAAAACGCCCACCTTGCCTGACGACTATTTCTACAATCCAGTGTCTTAAGCACCATCAAATTTTTGTGATCGGTACGTACCAAAAATCGTTCTCTGGCCCCCAACAAATGATGCCTCCACTCTGTCAAGGCACAACGTACTGCTAGTAATTCCTTCTCAATTGTGGAATAATTTCTCTCCGCAGGAAGTAACGTACGGGAATAAAATGCCACTGGATGTTCTTGATCGTCAATTAATGCTTTCTGTATAAGTACAGCACCTACAGCTACATCTGAAGCGTCAGTCTCAACTATGAATGCCACTTCATCGTTGGGGGGTATAAGTATTGGTGCTGTAGTGAACAATCTCTTAAGCTCAACAAAAGCATTATCTGTCTCATTAGACCAACTATACCTAGTATCCTTCTTTAACAAAGTGGTAAGCGGTACTACACACTCAGAAAAATTCTTGATGAATCTGCGATAATAATTCGCAACACCAAGAAACCTTTGTAACGCCTTCACCGAATGTGGTACTTCCCAATCTAATATAGCTGACACCTTCTTGGGGTCCATCTTGTAACCTTCACTAGACAGTATGAAACCAAGATATTCTATTTCTGCTGTATGAAATATGCATTTTTCTGGCTTACTTAACAACTGATGTTGATCTAATCGACCTAATACCTCTGCGGTATGTTCCTGGTGTTCCTGTTCATTCCTGGAAAACACCAGAATATCGTCCAAGTACACAATCACAGATAGCATCAACAAGTCTGAAAATACCGAATCAATGAACCTCTGAAAAATGGCAGGAGCATTTACCAATCCAAAAGGCATTACTCTGTATTCATACAACCCAAATGGTGTTCGAAACGCTGTCTTCCACTCATCACCCTCGCGGATACGTAAGAGGTGATAGGCCCCTCTTAGATCAATCTTAGAGAAAATTGTAGAACCGGTAATGGCCTCTAATATGTCATGGATGAGCGGGAGAGGATAACGGTCTCTCACCGTGACTGCATTGAGTGCCCTATAGTCAATACAGGGTCTTAGATCCCCCGTCTTCTTCTTCACGAAGAACAACGGAGCCCCAGCCGGGGATCGTGAAGGTACTATTAAGCCCTGATCAAGATTCTCTTTAAGATATTCCTGAAGTACAACTCTTTCTCCATGTGACAAGTTATACATACGCCCAAAAGGAATCATGGCATCGGTAGTCAAATCAATTCGACAATCGAACTCCCTATGAGGAGGAAGTGGTTTTGTTATTGGATTGACAAAAACATGGTTATACCTCTGATATATCTCTGGCACCAATAGTGCAATAGAATCAGCTGGTTGAGAACCTGGTAGGTTAACTGCATGAACAATTTCAGTAGGTGTGGTACTGACCCAGGGCGTATGATGAAAACAATGTTCAAAACAGAAGTCAGAATGAAACAAAACTGAACCCATCTTCCAATTAATAAACGGATTATGACGTCTCAACCATGGTAACCCGATTATCAGAGGACTGTGAGGAGACTTGATACAATTCCACGAGATCGTCTCATGGTGTCTACCCATTCTCAAGTTCGTAGGAATAGTTTGCCAAAATACTGGCCCAGAACTAATTGGAGTTCCATCAACTGTCTGTATATGGGTAGGTTGGTCCTTGTGTACAAGAGGTATTTGTATCTCTTTGGCCCACTCAGTATCCATAAAAAGACCCGCTGCTCCACAATCTAGCATTGCTACGACATTAATAGGTTCCTTATCCAACCAACTGATCGTAACCCTTAAATACAACATTGCCTGTTCCTGTTCCACTGTTCCAACCTCACAGAGAGGACTTTGAAGAAAACCCACAGCAGAGCCCTCTACTGTCCGTGGGCAGAGGAGTTTTCCGCCGGCTTGCGACCAGGACAAACTGGACATTGTCTAACTAAATGTCCAGCTGCACCACAATACAAACACAAACCCTTTTGTCTACGTCTACTACGTTCTGACTCAGACAACGGTCCTCTAACCGTGTCAACCTGCATAGGCTCATCCTTAACTACAACCTCATTAGTCTTACCCTCTACAACTCTAGAGGAGCTTTCTACAGCTCTAGAGGAGCGAGTTACAAATGGCTGCGTTCGCCTTCTTTCATTTCTTCTCTCTTGTAGTCTAAACTCAATAGTTAACGCAGAGTCTATTAGTCCGTTAAGACTGAGTGGTCTAGTGGTTCTTGCCAATTCATCCTTGATCTCTTCTCTCAATCCCCTCCTAAACAGAGGTAACAACACACTATCGGACCAATCTACCTCTGCCGCTAATGCCTTAAAAGATGTTACATAAGTCATAACGTCTCTGTTACCCTGTGAACAATCCAACACAGCTTCCTCTCTTGCAAAAGTGCAACGTTCCCTTTTGAACATTGCCGTGAACTCTCTTTCAAAACTACTAAAGTCTTCCAATATCTCATCCTCATCCAAAACAAAAGGCATCGCCCATGCCAAAGCATTACCAACACAATTACTGATAACGTATCCCACCTTAGCCTTGTCTGTGCTAAACTGTTCCGACCGAAACAAAAACTGAACCTTACAAGCATTGAGAAACTCCTTGAACTTTTTGGGTTCCCCTGCATACTTTTCTATGGTCGTGGTTACCGTATTTGGTTCAATCACTACAGGTGGTTTTTGTTCAATAATGGCCCTTAATGTAGCATTATCGGTCTTAACTGTCTGAAGCTGTTGACCCAATTGTTGGATTGCTAATGTTAACTCTTCAGACGTAGCCATGTCCTTGCGGAAAATATAGGCTTTTCAGTCTGTACTGTTCCTAGAAAAACAGTTAGTTAACGAAATGGCTTACCTCTGATAGGCTTGTCCTGTAGTGGTGCCACACGTTAGCTACCGCCACACGGAACCACCGAGTGGCGGAAGGCACCGTGAGCAGAAGGAAAAGGCTGAAGACCAGCAAAAAACCTTCTTGGGAAGAACACTGAGGACAGGAAACCTTGGACCTGAAGGACAGCTTGGACCTAACCCTGTACTAAACTAAATGCTAACCTGGAACCTGAGAAACCCCTACCTAGAACAGGATACCTGGGACCTACCTATCTGGCCCTAAACCACCAAACAACAACGAGGAATTTGGGAACAACTAGCTCACGGTGAACAAAACCAACAAAATAAAGAATCTACAACCAATACACAAAACTCACAAAACCGAGACTGGGAATACAATGCACGGAAAAGATAAGGAACCTAGAAGGAATAGAAGGATACTAGAAGACTGGGAAAAATACACTAACCAAGTGAAAGGAAGAAGAAGGGAAAAAAGGATACCAGGGAACAAGGAAAGGGAAAAAAAACGTTATACTCAGCGCTACACAAAAAACGGTACTTCAAGCAATCACAAACAATACAACACTGAAACCTGAACCGGAACAAAACGAATCCAGAATCCGGCAACCAAGGAACAGTAGCTTCCACGGCAAGACTCAGGGAAAACTGGCTCACTGAAAAGCACCGTTAGCCCGACGATTTCTGTTTAAATAATGCACCTCTGAGAACGTAGCGTGCAAGCGTCCGATGCGCTGGAACGCACGGCCATCTTGGATGCTGGAACGCATACGCTGGAACGCACGCTGGAACGCACGGCCATGTTGGAATGCCGGCCGCGCACAACAACACGCCGAGGGTAACGCCGGAGCGTTACAGTATGCCCCCCTACCAAAGGCCCGACCTTGGAAGGATGCACACGATGGAACAACCTAACCAGCTTGTCTGCATGAACATCACTAGCGGCCTCCCACGATCGTTCTGCCACACCATAACCTTTCCAATGCAGTAAATATTGCAGAACACCCCGCACAATGCGCGAATCAAGAACCTTTTCCACCTCATATTCCACCATCCCTGCTCTTACAACTGGCGGAGGTGGGACGCAAGTTCTCTGAAAAGGGTCATGATGCACAGGCTTGAGAAGAGAAACGTGAAAAGAGGGGTGTACTTTCCATTTAGGAGGAAGACGTAGACCAACAGTAACTTCATTAATCTGTCGAACAATGGGAAATGGACCAACATATTTAGCACGAAATTTTCGTGGCCCTATCAGCGGAAGGTTCTCCGAAGACAGCCAAACTAGGTCTCCAACCTTAAACACCGGAACCTCTCTTCTATGTTTATCTGCCTGTCTTTTCATGTCTTCTTTAAACCTGATTTGATGTTGCCTGACCTGTTCTTGAATCTGTCTTAAACGATCAGCATGGTTTTCAACTGCTGGAACACTGGATTGAGGATGTATCTGCAGATCACGCGGATGCATACCATTTAGAGCAAAGAATGGAGACACTCCAGTAGCGCTATGAACAGTGTTATTGATTGAGAATTCAGCTAACGGTAAAAAGCGTACCCAATCATCTTGTGCGTCATTTACATACATCCTGAGATAAGTCTTAAGAGTTCGGTGCACTCTTTCTGTCTGCCCATTTGTCTGGGGATGATAGCCAGAAGTTAACAACCTTTTAATCTTTAAACACTCACACAATGCTCCCCAGAAACGGGAGATAAACTGCGGACCTCGATCTGAGATTACTTGATCAGGAAGACCATGTAAGCGATACACTTCCTTGACAAATATCTCCGCCAATTGTTTAGCCGTGGGTAGCTTCTTTAGTGGAACGAAATGTACCATCTTAGTAAAAGAATCCACTATGGTAAAAATAACTGTATTGTCCTCTGACTTGGGTAACTCCACTACAAAATCGACTGATATAGTCCGCCAGGGTACTGTAGGTACTGGTAACGGCATCAAAGGCCCCATGGTCTTACCCACGGGTGTTTTCCCCTTGGCGCAGACCGGGCAAGCAGTAACATACTCCTTAACCATCTCTCGCATTCCTTTCCACCAATACCGTCTTGCCACCAAATCTAGAGTACCCTTAACTCCACGATGTCCTGCACTAGGACTGTCATGGCAAGCCGACATGACCTGTACTTGATCTGTATTTTCTAACAGTACTATCTTGTCTCCGTAACACAATAGCTCGTCTTGTATGGCATAATTAGGTTGTGTTACAAATTTGGTTGCCTCTCTTACAGTCACTTCTTTCAAATGCTCCGACCACGACTGTACATTAAACAGAAAACTAGTATCCGGAGTGAACATGTGACCTAATTCTGGGATGTCTTCCTCTTCCTGTTGGTATGCTCTTGAGAGAGCATCCGCCACTATGTTTCTCGTACCTGGAATGTACGTAATGTCAAAATCATATTGTGAGAAATAAAACGCCCACCTTGCCTGACGACTATTTCTACAATCCAGTGTCTTAAGCACCATCAAATTTTTGTGATCGGTACGTACCAAAAATCGTTCTCTGGCCCCCAACAAATGATGCCTCCACTCTGTCAAGGCACAACGTACTGCTAGTAATTCCTTCTCAATTGTGGAATAATTTCTCTCCGCAGGAAGTAACGTACGGGAATAAAATGCCACTGGATGTTCTTGATCGTCAATTAATGCTTTCTGTATAAGTACAGCACCTACAGCTACATCTGAAGCGTCAGTCTCAACTATGAATGCCACTTCATCGTTGGGGGGTATAAGTATTGGTGCTGTAGTGAACAATCTCTTAAGCTCAACAAAAGCATTATCTGTCTCATTAGACCAACTATACCTAGTATCCTTCTTTAACAAAGTGGTAAGCGGTACTACACACTCAGAAAAATTCTTGATGAATCTGCGATAATAATTCGCAACACCAAGAAACCTTTGTAACGCCTTCACCGAATGTGGTACTTCCCAATCTAATATAGCTGACACCTTCTTGGGGTCCATCTTGTAACCTTCACTAGACAGTATGAAACCAAGATATTCTATTTCTGCTGTATGAAATATGCATTTTTCTGGCTTACTTAACAACTGATGTTGATCTAATCGACCTAATACCTCTGCGGTATGTTCCTGGTGTTCCTGTTCATTCCTGGAAAACACCAGAATATCGTCCAAGTACACAATCACAGATAGCATCAACAAGTCTGAAAATACCGAATCAATGAACCTCTGAAAAATGGCAGGAGCATTTACCAATCCAAAAGGCATTACTCTGTATTCATACAACCCAAATGGTGTTCGAAACGCTGTCTTCCACTCATCACCCTCGCGGATACGTAAGAGGTGATAGGCCCCTCTTAGATCAATCTTAGAGAAAATTGTAGAACCGGTAATGGCCTCTAATATGTCATGGATGAGCGGGAGAGGATAACGGTCTCTCACCGTGACTGCATTGAGTGCCCTATAGTCAATACAGGGTCTTAGATCCCCCGTCTTCTTCTTCACGAAGAACAACGGAGCCCCAGCCGGGGATCGTGAAGGTACTATTAAGCCCTGATCAAGATTCTCTTTAAGATATTCCTGAAGTACAACTCTTTCTCCATGTGACAAGTTATACATACGCCCAAAAGGAATCATGGCATCGGTAGTCAAATCAATTCGACAATCGAACTCCCTATGAGGAGGAAGTGGTTTTGTTATTGGATTGACAAAAACATGGTTATACCTCTGATATATCTCTGGCACCAATAGTGCAATAGAATCAGCTGGTTGAGAACCTGGTAGGTTAACTGCATGAACAATTTCAGTAGGTGTGGTACTGACCCAGGGCGTATGATGAAAACAATGTTCAAAACAGAAGTCAGAATGAAACAAAACTGAACCCATCTTCCAATTAATAAACGGATTATGACGTCTCAACCATGGTAACCCGATTATCAGAGGACTGTGAGGAGACTTGATACAATTCCACGAGATCGTCTCATGGTGTCTACCCATTCTCAAGTTCGTAGGAATAGTTTGCCAAAATACTGGCCCAGAACTAATTGGAGTTCCATCAACTGTCTGTATATGGGTAGGTTGGTCCTTGTGTACAAGAGGTATTTGTATCTCTTTGGCCCACTCAGTATCCATAAAAAGACCCGCTGCTCCACAATCTAGCATTGCTACGACATTAATAGGTTCCTTATCCAACCAACTGATCGTAACCCTTAAATACAACATTGCCTGTTCCTGTTCCACTGTTCCAACCTCACAGAGAGGACTTTGAAGAAAACCCACAGCAGAGCCCTCTACTGTCCGTGGGCAGAGGAGTTTTCCGCCGGCTTGCGACCAGGACAAACTGGACATTGTCTAACTAAATGTCCAGCTGCACCACAATACAAACACAAACCCTTTTGTCTACGTCTACTACGTTCTGACTCAGACAACGGTCCTCTAACCGTGTCAACCTGCATAGGCTCATCCTTAACTACAACCTCATTAGTCTTACCCTCTACAACTCTAGAGGAGCTTTCTACAGCTCTAGAGGAGCGAGTTACAAATGGCTGCGTTCGCCTTCTTTCATTTCTTCTCTCTTGTAGTCTAAACTCAATAGTTAACGCAGAGTCTATTAGTCCGTTAAGACTGAGTGGTCTAGTGGTTCTTGCCAATTCATCCTTGATCTCTTCTCTCAATCCCCTCCTAAACAGAGGTAACAACACACTATCGGACCAATCTACCTCTGCCGCTAATGCCTTAAAAGATGTTACATAAGTCATAACGTCTCTGTTACCCTGTGAACAATCCAACACAGCTTCCTCTCTTGCAAAAGTGCAACGTTCCCTTTTGAACATTGCCGTGAACTCTCTTTCAAAACTACTAAAGTCTTCCAATATCTCATCCTCATCCAAAACAAAAGGCATCGCCCATGCCAAAGCATTACCAACACAATTACTGATAACGTATCCCACCTTAGCCTTGTCTGTGCTAAACTGTTCCGACCGAAACAAAAACTGAACCTTACAAGCATTGAGAAACTCCTTGAACTTTTTGGGTTCCCCTGCATACTTTTCTATGGTCGTGGTTACCGTATTTGGTTCAATCACTACAGGTGGTTTTTGTTCAATAATGGCCCTTAATGTAGCATTATCGGTCTTAACTGTCTGAAGCTGTTGACCCAATTGTTGGATTGCTAATGTTAACTCTTCAGACGTAGCCATGTCCTTGCGGAAAATATAGGCTTTTCAGTCTGTACTGTTCCTAGAAAAACAGTTAGTTAACGAAATGGCTTACCTCTGATAGGCTTGTCCTGTAGTGGTGCCACACGTTAGCTACCGCCACACGGAACCACCGAGTGGCGGAAGGCACCGTGAGCAGAAGGAAAAAGCTGCAGACCAGCAAAAAACCTTCTTGGGAAAAGCTGAGGACAGGAAACCTCGGACCTGAAGGACAGCTTGGACCTAACCCTAAAATAACACTAAAACTAACCTGGAACCTGAGAAACCCCTAACACTGAACAGGATACCTGGGACCTAACTAGTCTAGCCCTCACCGAACCAAATAACAACCAAAGGGAATTTGGAAAACAACTAGCTCACGGTGTGGGAAAAAGCAATACTATACAAGGAGCACTAAAAACAAGAAAGGAAAACTGCAGGAAACCAATGCTACTAGAACACAACCAGACCAAAAGTAGGAAAGCACAATAAGGAAAATAAACCACTCTACTGTTACAGAATACGGCGGTCAAGACCCACTGGGAAGGAGAGGGGAGGAAAAGGAAGGGAGAAAGGATCACAGAGAGCAAGAAACAAGAAACTACAAACCAGACCAATACTGGACAACAGCAAGGAGACGCACAAAGAAATATCAGGACTTGAGCGGCAAGCGAACTTCCGACAACTCGAAGACCAAACGAGGAGCGGCTCCAAGACTAGAATCCGAATGGGCTCACTAAAAAGCACCGTGTGTTGAACGCGGCAAGTTTAAATAGGGAAGTAGCTACTTCCGAACGCGAACGTGGTCACGTACGCGTCTGAAACGCACGGCCATCTTGCTTCTGAAAACGCGTCTTGGAACGCATCCTGAAATGCACGGCCATCTTGTCCAATTCGACTATTACTGTCGGCCGCGTAGGACAACCCGCCGGGGGTAACGCCGTAGCGTTACAGTATGCCCCCCACCAAAGGTCCGGCCTTGGAAGGATGCGTACGATGAAACAACTTTACCAGCTTGTCTGCATGAACCTCACTTGCCTTCTCCCATGAACGATCCAATACCATACCCTTTTCAATGTAACAAATATTGCAGAACACCCTGCACAATGCAA
>JASANM010298875.1:0-11580 GCA_031753655.1 Desmognathus santeetlah | reverse complement strand
GAAGTCTTTCGTCTCCACGGCCTCCCGGAGACGCTCATCTCTGACCGGGGGGTGCAGTTTACTTCGCGCTTTTGGTCAGCACTCTGTAAATCGCTGGGCATCAACAAGGCTCTTTCTTCGGCTTACCATCCCCAGAGTAACGGTCTCACAGAACGCATGAACCAGACACTCAAGGTGTATTTACGAAAATTCGTCAACTCCACTCAGAACGATTGGGTAGAATTCTTACCTTTAGCCGAGTTTTCCATTAATAACGCTCCAACAACATCTACCACTGTCAGCCCATTTTATGGTCTCACGGGTACACACCCGCGCATACTTCCGAAACCGCTCCAGACCTCAGAAAAGCTCCCAGCTCTAGATACGCATCTAGCTGGGCTTCGTCGTGTTCAGAAGGTTATGGAGAACGCTATGAAGGACAACCAGTCCCGCATGACCCGGGCAGCAAACAAGAAGCGCGTCACCGCACCGATCTACGCTGTAGGGGATCTCGTATGGTTGTCTTCTATTCATCTGCCTTTAATGTGCTCCAGTAGAGCGTTAGGACCACGGTTTCTGGGTCCCTTCCCAATCACCAAAATAATAAATCCAGTCGCGGTACGCTTACAACTACCTCCTAAGTGGCGAGTGCATGCCACCTTTCATGTCTCATTATTAAAACCTTGTTTTCCTGACCCATTCTCCGATAGAAAGTTACCCGTTCCTCCCCCTGTGATGGGAACGGATGAATACGAGATAGATGGTATCTGTGACTCTAAGATCATCCGTGGTAAACTTTTCTATCTAATATCCTGGAAGGGATATTTAGTCTCTGATCGTTCCTGGGAACCTGCGGATCAGGTCAAGGCAGCACGTTTGGTCCGTTCCTTTCATGTTGCGCATCCCTCCAAACCCGGTCCCTTGGGGAGGGGGCATGCTGTCGTCCTCCGACGACGTTCGCGCATTCTGGGGTTGATCAGGGTGGCCACAACACGCATACGGCATCTCTCCAAGATGGCCGCTCGCCGATCCCCTTCTCATCTCACATCCTGTATGGCCAATCAGGATACAGGAACGGTCAACCAATCACAGCGCGTGGCGGCGGCCAATCACAACGCACGCGCACCGGCATAGGCACTACTTAGTTCCTGTGTGCACAGTGACCGGCGCGGATTATCAAGCTGGTTACCTGCCTTGCCTTCGCCTCCCTTTTTGAGAAGTTCTCCCTTTCTCCTACTGAACCGTATTGCCATACGGTGTCGTGAGTATACAAGAGTCCTTCCCCTTGACTTGTGCCCATGCGTTCTCGCTCGCGTCTTTGTACGCGTTTGCTCAGGTTCTTGTTTACCCGCTCCTCCTTCGTGCTTACCGGCGCCTTGCGCGTCTCTGCATTTGAAAACCTAGTGCAGCTTCGTTTCCTGGCAGTTGCCCGTTTTCTCTACCGCCAAACACGGGGCGTTGTTGCCTTCTCCCGTGCAGTCACTCGTTGCGGTTCTTTCGCCCTCGTGTCTACTCGCATTGTCTCCTCCTTTCACGGACAATGTTTACGAGGGCGTGTCTATCTCTCGTTCATCAGACAGACAAGTAAACGGGAAAGACGTAGACACTAATCTCCTCTCTTCTACTCGTTCCCCTTGTGTTTTCCTCAGTGACCAATCTGTAACATCTCCTGGTACACACGTGTTTGTGGTTCGTATTCTTACTAGGACAGTTTAGCATAGTTATCCTTAGGTTCCTGGTTGCTAGTCCTCCCTGTAGTTATAGTCTAGTTCCTTGCCTGGCTAGCTCCCAAGGTTGCAGTCCCTTAGCTGCCCTTTTGTCAAGTTGTCTCCCTTATTGGGCACGTTTTGTACCACTCTGGGTTTTTCTTCCTATCCAGGTTTTCCCAGAGAGATTGGCGTTTCGCCGCCAACGGTAATTCTTGTACAGATTACTGTGGGCGGCGTCTCGCACACACGTCAGCTACGCTTGGACGCAGAGGTAAGCCTGCCTATGTGTGACACACACCTATGTACATTAGCAGCAATGACGGGCAGCACAATGACTACTCTCGGGGTGTATTGGAGATCTGTTGGTTGCCCTATGGCAGCTATCGCTAGTGTCTGTGTGTGTTGTTGGACTCACCTAGTTATAGGCCTCTGTCTTGCTCACGCTAGGTCCCGCGTGGACCCGGGGCCGGCTCGCCCGGTGGTCCTGCCTGGTCTGGTCTGTTCAGGTCTGGTCAGGTCTGGTCCAGTCACCACGGTTGGAGTGGCAGGGACCCACTGGAATATCGGGCACAGGGCACACGTCCGTGCACCTACCCGAGGACGACCCAGCGCAGCCTTCGGGGCACTGGTTGCGGCTCTAACTTATCGCTGCTGACAGGCGTGTCAGGTGTGAGCTCCCAGTCTGCCCTGGGGTCAGCCCAACCTGTCTCGCTATCGTCTGCCTCGTTGGAGCGGGGTGCCTCGTTCGTCGGTCTGGGAGTGATGTAGGAAGAGTCGCAACAAGTAAGAGAGAGAGCAGCCTCCTTTGTCAGTGTGCGCTGGTTATAGACTTTGGTGCCCTTCTCGCAACATCGGGATCACGATGGGTTCTTGGTCATGGAATTTTCCCTAGGGTGCTCAGGAGGAAAATTACCAGGATGGGCACAGAAGCTGTTGCTCCACTGCTCCGCGCTGTTATCCATGCAGTTGTTTACTCACACAAGACCAGTCTCCTGGCCAAGGTGATTAAGGGGGTATCTTGTCGGAGCAAATGAGCCCGCCATGGCATAATACAAGCAAAAAGTTTCCAATTACTAATTTGCCATGTGCAAAACTCACCTATTTCGCCCATGCCGAAAAAGGGGGTGGGAGGGGATTTTGAGGCCTATACCCCACCCGAGCAACACAGACGCCATCTTGGAACCATGTCACTGTACCAAAAACTGTCATGAGCGTTCTGCCGACTAACAGTGGGCGCGCGCTAGCACTAATGTAACACTAACCCATAACAAATCTAATGCTCATGCAGAAAATACAGTGGCTATGGAACCCGGACTTCGGTGATTGTTGCAACCTTTGGGTGTGCATATTTCCGCTATCTCCTTCCGAGGGAAGCGAGTGAGAGGTGGCTGACTTGTCCACCAATCAGAACGAAGGGCGATGGAGCAACAGCTTCTGTGCCCACCCTGGTAATTTTCCTCCTGAGCACCCTAGGGAAAATTCAATGACCAAGAACCCCTTGTGATACCAAAGTTGCAAGTAGTGCACCGAAGTCTACAACCAGGGCACTCTGACAAAGGAGGAGGCTCTCTCTCTCACCCGCTGCGGCTCTTTCTACATCACTCCCAGACCGACGGACGACGCACCCCAATCCAACGAGGCAGACGACAGTGAGACAGGTTGGGCTGACCCCAGGGCAAACTGGGAACTCACCCCTGACATGCCTATTAGCGGTGATAAGTTAGTGCCCTGACCAGTGCCCCGCAGGCTGCGCTGGGTCAACCTCGGGCAGGTGCACGGACCTGTACTCTGAGCCCGATATTCCAGTGGGTCCCTGTCACCCCAACCGTGGTGACTGAGCCAGACCTGACCTTACCCGACCAGACCAGACCCAGGCAGGACCGCCGGGCGAGCCGGCCCCAGGACCGCATGGGACTGGTGTGAGCAAGATAGAGGCCTATAACTAGGTGAGTCCGACAACACACACAGACACTAGCAATAGCTGCCATAGGGCAACCAACAGATCTCCTATACACCCCGAGAGTAGTCATTGTGCTGCCCGTCATTGCTGCTAATGTATCTAAGTGTGGTTTTGTGATTGTGTATCCTTGTTTGTATCCCCTTTTACTACCGCAATGAAGGTGCCGTATACGAGCACATCATTTTCTAAGTAAGTCTTTCTGGGTTTATGCATCTGCGTATCTGTATCTAAGATCTCTGCCAACTGCTAACGGTATGTCCACAGGCCACCCAGAATAGTTCTGACATATCCCATAGTGGTGACACAAGAACCGGCCAACTGGGTGGTGCCTTCGGCTCCCCCCTCACCATCTATGTGCCAAGGGCTACAAGTAGAGACACCGACTCCTTGTCCAACCAAGTATCCTCCCCCTAATATAACCTCCGGGGACAAACCAGTAGGAAACCCAGAGGAAGTTCCACCATGCCCAGGAAGTTCCACCTTGCCCATGGTGCTTCAAACTGTGACACCCATCCTTTTCGAGGGCAATAAATGGAACACGAGATTCACTAGCTGACGGCTTGTGAATCTCCAAAACCAATGGTGGTTTTGGAGGTATAAAATTAAGTGTAAAAGGATTAGTCGTTGAGTGCAGTTGGAGGTCTAATTCAGACTGCCTGTCCTCCCCGCCGTTTGTTTGACCAATAAATTATATTTGAATTTTTACATTGTAGCAAACAAACCAGCCAGGGTCGTGATCTTAAGACTTTTCAAGTAGCTTTATTTAGAGGGTTAAAGAAAAATCAAACAACAACAAAAAAAACTTGTTGCAGGTTATGGCCCGTAAAAGAAAATAGTCCACTCTCAGATGTATAGTTCAATACCGACCTGAATGCAAAATGAAAGTTGGTGAGCTGTTCTTCAAGTCACCTTAGAGGTGCCCCCTCTCAAAAAGGAAAACAATTTATTTAGCAGGTACTTTCAGTTGGGTTCTCCGTAGGGGACTTTCTTCCACTCTCCTTCAGGAGAACCTGAAATTAGCTTGCCGGTCCTTTGACTTCTTTGAAGTGTTTAGCGGTTGCTAGTGGATCTGTCTCAGGTCAGATACTGCTTTTCGCCCTTTCAGATTGTAGTGTCTTTCTTCTCTTAGTTTGGGCTCGTTTTTTCTCCTGCTAGCATGTCCCACTCTCTCCCCACCCTCCACTCAGGTGGCTCTCTGACTTTTTTTTTTTTAGGGCTGCCTCTCTTCCTCTCCTTCCAGCATGAACTGCTCTCTCCCCGTTGTGACTCGTTGTTATTTTCTCCCTTCTCTTTTTGTTTTTTTTTCTTAAAAAGGGAAAAGAGGATGGCTTAAGATTATGATAGTCCATCTCACTCTAGCCTCTTACTTCCACTCGGGCGGGTTCTTGCTCTAAACTCCTGTAGGGGTGGGCCTGACTGGCTAATCTGAAGCTAACTGGAAGGGGGACGGTCTGGGTGTGGGAGTACACGGGTGTAGCCTTGAACAGGGAGGAGACAGTCTTGTTGGTTTTTCCTCCAAGACCCTGGGCGCGCTGAAGCGCCGGAAAAAGACACGGCTCGCTCCTGTCTTGGGCGTTGAGGTAGATGATGTGATTCCCCTGGCTTGTTGTCCATGTCATGTAGTAATTGAATATTTGCTGCACCACATCGGAGCCCAGTCTGGCTTCCCTCTGGGACTTGCCACTAGTGCATCTCTGGAGCCTCCACTTCCGGAGCATGTGCAGTATAATAAAGCTTGGTGAAGAGTCAATGGGTCACCGAGACCAATGTATCTTGGACCCCCTGTGACCGAGGTCTATGAGCAGATGTTTTCACAGGACACTATAAAAAAGCCATTGTGTTTATTCATTTTTACAGCGGAGGATGCAAATAAGCCCTCAGCACTTTCTATGTTAAACCATGTTATTGAGGGTCCCTTGTGCAGCGTGCCAACTGACACTGGTTGTTTAAACTTGCTTAATTTCAGTCTGCACTGCTTCTATCATTTTGCGTCTTCCCGGAGAGTGGATTTTGCTTGGCAAAGTTTACATTGTGCCGGCACATCTTTCCTGTCACCCTCGACTTCCTGGACTGTGGCCTTGTGAGTTAGCTCGAGCGACACAACCGTACCAGCGGACCATTTCTGTCATCTTTTACTTCCGTAGGGCCTCTTTTAAGGGAGGGTTGGGTTGTGGAGTTGGCACACGAACACGGATACCCCCGTTGAATGCAAACATTCATTCGGGAGCGAGATAAGATCTTTAAAAATCATTTTGAATGGCTTAAGTCGGCAAAAGTAATGGACGAAAAGTGGCTAGTGAGGCTTCTTTCGAGAGGACCATTTTGGATAAAATATGGGTGCACCGTCAGTCGAAAATTACATATGTGGGAATTGTTTCAGGCAAAAAATGTTGTGTATCAGACATTGACTATGATGGTGGGGGTGTCTGTGCGGGGGTGGGGGGTGTGTAGGGAAAGTGGTTTTGGATCTGAACTATTCTGGGTGGTCTGTGGTTGTACCGTTAACAGTTGGCAGAGATTTTCGATACAGATACATGGAAGCAGAAACCCAGAGAGACTTGGTTAGAAAATGATGTGCTCTTATACGGCACCTTTATTGCGGTAGCTAAAGGGGATACAAACAAGGATACACAATCACAAACCACACCTATGTAAATTAGCAGCAATGACGGGCAGCACAGTGACTACACTTGGGGTGTATAGGAGATCTGTTGGTTGCCCTATAGCAGCTATCGCTAGTGTCTGTGTGTGTTGTCGGACTCACCTAGATATAGGCCTCTGTCTTGCTCACGCTAGGTCCCGCGCCGACACGGGGCCGGCTCACCTGGCTGTCCTGCCTGGGACTGGTCTGGTCGGATCTGGTCAGTCCTGGTCCAGGCAACACGGTTGGGGTAGCAGGGACCCACTAGAATATCGGGCGCAGGGTACACGTCCGTGCACCTGCCCGAGGACGACCCAGCGCAGCCTTCGGGGCGCTGGTCGAGGCACTAACTTATCACCTCTGACAGGTGTGTCAGTGGTGAGCTCCCAGTCTGCCCTGGGGTCAGCCCAACCTGTCTCGCTGTCGTCAGCCTCGTTGGAGCGGGACAGCCTTGTCCGTCGGTCTGGGAGTGATGTAGGATGAGTCGCAGCGGGTAAGAGAGAGAGCCCCCTCCTTTGTCAGGGTGCCCTGGTTATAGACCTCGGTGCCCTACATGCAACATTGGGATCACGAGGGGTTCTTGGACATGGAATTTTCCCTAGGGTGCTCAGGAGGAAAATTACCAGGATGGGCACAGAAGCTGTTGCTCCACTGCTCCTCGCTGTTATCCTTGCAGGTATTTACTCACACAAGACCAGTCTCCTGGCCAAGGTGACTAATGGGGGATCTTGTCAGATCAAATGAGCCCGCCACGGCATAATACCAGCATAAAGTTTCCAACTACTAATTTGCCATGTGCAAAACTCACCTATTTCGCCCATGCCGAAAAAGGGGGGGAGGGAGGGGAGGGGGGAATTGTGAGGCCTATACCCCACCCGAACAACACAGATGCCATCTTGGAACCATGTCACTGTACCAAAAACTGTCATGAGCGCTCTGCCGACTAACAGCGGGCGCGCGCTAGCACTAATGTAACACTAACCCATAACAAATCTGACGCTCATGCAGAAAATACAGTGGCTATGGAAACCAGACTTTGGTGATTGTTGCAACCTTCGGGCGTGCATATTTCCGCTATCTCCTTCTGAGCGGAGCGAGTGAGAGGCGGCTGGCTTGTCCACCAATCAGGACGAAGGGTGATGGAGCAACAGCTTCTGTGCCCACTCTAGTAATTTTCCTCCTGAGCACCCTTGGGAAAATTCCATGACCAAGAACCCCTCATGATCCCAATGTTGCAAGTAGTGCACCGAAGTCTATAACCAGGGCACCCTGACAAAGGAGGAGGCTCTCTCTCTCACCTGCTGCGGCTCTTCCTACATCACTGCCAGACCGACGGACGACGCACCCCAATCCAATGAGGCAGACGACAGTGAGACAGGTTGGGCTGACCCCAGGGCAAACTGGGAACTCACCCCTGACATGCCTGTTAGCGGTGATAAGTTAGTGCCCCGACCAGCCCCCCTAAGGCTGTGCTGGGTCGTCCTCGGGCAGGTGCAGGGACGTGTACTCTGCGCCCGATATTCCAGAGGGTCCCTGCCACCCCAACCGTGGTAACCGAGCCAGACCTGACCATACCCGACCAGACCAGACCAGACCCAGGCAGGACAGCCAGGCGAGCCGGCCCCGTGTCCGCACGGGACCTGGCGTGGGAAAGATAAAGGCCTATAACTAGGTGAGTCCGACAACACACACAGACACTATCAATAGCTGTCGTAGGGCAACCAACAGATCTCCTATACATCCCGAGAGTAGTCATTGTGCTGCCCGTCATTGTTGCTAATGTACATTGGTGTGGTTTGTGATTGTGTATCCTTGTTTGTATCCCCTTTTGCTACCGCAATAAAGGTGCCGTATAAGAGCACATCATTTTCTAACTAAGTCTCTCTGGGTTTCTGCGTCTGCGTATCTGTATCTAAGATCTCTGCCAACTGCTAACGGTTTGACCGCAGGCCACCCAAAATAGTTCTGACATATCCTACGGTGGTGCCGCAAGAACCGGCCAACTGGGTGGGGCCTTCGGCTCCCCTCTCACGACCTATGTGCCAAGGGCTACAAGTAGAGACACCGACTCCTTGTCCAACCAAGTATCCTCCCCCTAATATAACCTCTGGGGACAAACCAGTAGGAAACCCAGAGGAAGTTCCACCATGCCCCTGAAGTTCCCAAATCACAGATGGTGCTTCAAACTGTGACACCCATCCTTTCTATGGGCAAAAAATGGAACATGAGATTCACTAGCTGACGGCTTGTGAATCTCCAAAACCAATGGTGGTTTTGTTGGTATAAAATTAAGTGTAAAAGGATTAGTCGTTGAGTGCAGTTGGAGGTCTAATTCAGACTGCCTGTCCTCCCAGCCGTTTGTTTGACCAATAAATTATATTTGAATTTTTACATTGTAGCAAACAAACCAGCCAGGGTCGTGATCTTAAGACTTTTCAAGTAGCTTTATTTAGAGGGTTAAAGAAAAATCAAACAACAACAAAAAAAACTTGTTGCAGGTTATGGCCCGTAAAAGAAAATAGTCCACTCTCAGATGTATAGTTCAATACCGACCTGAATGCAAAATGAAAGTTGGTGAGCTGTTCTTCAAGTCACCTTAGAGGTGCCCCCTCTCAAAAAGGAAAACAATTTATTTAGCAGGTACTTTCAGTTGGGTTCTCCGTAGGGGACTTTCTTCCACTCTCCTTCAGGAGAACCTGAAATTAGCTTGCCGGTCCTTTGACTTCTTTGAAGTGTTTAGCGGTTGCTAGTGGATCTGTCTCAGGTCAGATACTGCTTTTCGCCCTTTCAGATTGTAGTGTCTTTCTTCTCTTAGTTTGGGCTCGTTTTTTCTCCTGCTAGCATGTCCCACTCTCTCCCCACCCTCCACTCAGGTGGCTCTCTGACTTTTTTTTTTTTAGGGCTGCCTCTCTTCCTCTCCTTCCAGCATGAACTGCTCTCTCCCCGTTGTGACTCGTTGTTATTTTCTCCCTTCTCTTTTTGTTTTTTTTTCTTAAAAAGGGAAAAGAGGATGGCTTAAGATTATGATAGTCCATCTCACTCTAGCCTCTTACTTCCACTCGGGCGGGTTCTTGCTCTAAACTCCTGTAGGGGTGGGCCTGACTGGCTAATCTGAAGCTAACTGGAAGGGGGACGGTCTGGGTGTGGGAGTACACGGGTGTAGCCTTGAACAGGGAGGAGACAGTCTTGTTGGTTTTTCCTCCAAGACCCTGGGCGCGCTGAAGCGCCGGAAAAAGACACGGCTCGCTCCTGTCTTGGGCGTTGAGGTAGATGATGTGATTCCCCTGGCTTGTTGTCCATGTCATGTAGTAATTGAATATTTGCTGCACCACATCGGAGCCCAGTCTGGCTTCCCTCTGGGACTTGCCACTAGTGCATCTCTGGAGCCTCCACTTCCGGAGCATGTGCAGTATAATAAAGCTTGGTGAAGAGTCAATGGGTCACCGAGACCAATGTATCTTGGACCCCCTGTGACCGAGGTCTATGAGCAGATGTTTTCACAGGACACTATAAAAAAGCCATTGTGTTTATTCATTTTTACAGCGGAGGATGCAAATAAGCCCTCAGCACTTTCTATGTTAAACCATGTTATTGAGGGTCCCTTGTGCAGCGTGCCAACTGACACTGGTTGTTTAAACTTGCTTAATTTCAGTCTGCACTGCTTCTATCATTTTGCGTCTTCCCGGAGAGTGGATTTTGCTTGGCAAAGTTTACATTGTGCCGGCACATCTTTCCTGTCACCCTCGACTTCCTGGACTGTGGCCTTGTGAGTTAGCTCGAGCGACACAACCGTACCAGCGGACCATTTCTGTCATCTTTTACTTCCGTAGGGCCTCTTTTAAGGGAGGGTTGGGTTGTGGAGTTGGCACACGAACACGGATACCCCGGTTGAATGCAAACATTCATTCGGGAGCGGGATAAGATCTTTAAATATCATTTTAAATGGCTTAAGTCAGGAAAAGTAATGGACGAAAAGTGGCTAGTGGAGGGTGTTGTATATACATATTCTTAGCTTGGAAGTATGTCT
This sequence comes from Desmognathus santeetlah, assembly GCA_031753655.1. NCBI lineage: Eukaryota > Metazoa > Chordata > Amphibia > Caudata > Plethodontidae > Desmognathus > Desmognathus santeetlah. The sequence goes on along the minus strand of JASANM010298875.1, from coordinate 1,264 downwards.
TTAGGGTCTGGTTTAGTACTGTGGAATCTTGATATGTGAAGGTTCTATTCCCAGGATGCTCAGGGTGTTCTAAGAGAGCAAGTGACAGTTGGCAGTTGATATGTTGAGGTCCAATAAACCGGACTCACCTTATCATGTCTGAGGTGCCCCTTTTTTCAGAGGGTTCTTTCGAGAGGACCATTTTGGATAAAATACGGGTGCACCTTCGGGTCGAAAATTACAGGCAAAAGATTGAGAAATAGGCTTGCTCTTGAATATGTGGGAATTGTTTCAGGACAACAAATTTTGTGTATCAGACATTGGCAATGATGGTGGGTGTCGTCCTCCGACGACATTCGCGACTTCTGGGCACCTATAAGGTGGCCTTGTTATGCTCCAAACAACGCTACAAGATAGCCTCTCCCGTTTCTCTTACAGAAACAACTCTTCACCCAATCAGAGAAGAACGTCCTCTAGACAATCACAGAGGAGGCTGCTAACATTCAGTTACTATTTAGCTATTTCGGATTCAGTCTACCGGCGCGTATCAACGAGCCGGTTATACTTGTTCCCCGCTCTCGCTCTTTCGAATCCCCTGTTTCCTCGTCCAGTTTTCGTGTTCTAGCTTGGTCCTTCCAGTTATCGTACTCCAGTTAAGGGTTTGCGCAATTCAATCTCTCAGTCGGTGTAGGCTGTTGTCTTAGAGAGATGTGTGCAGCCAACGTCCACTCGGCGGTCGTTTGTTTTCTTTCGTGAGTATCCTGTTCCTTGTTTCCTTGTACACCTGGCGCTTCAGTATATTCTATGTGCTTTTCCTCAAGACTCCTGGCGCTATATATCCGTATTAAATTCCGGTGCCTTGTAGGCACTATCCTTAGCGCTCATTGGCGGTACAAGACCAAACGGTCTTCCCGTGCCTTTCATACCACGTCTTGTTTGCTTCGTCTCAAACGCCTCTCTAGCGTTCTCAACAGCATTTCTGTCTCGTTATCTTCCAGACGCTTTTCCAGTGTTTTCATTAGTGTCTTTATCAACTGTGTTTCAAAGCGCTTTTCAGGTTCCATTCTTAGTGTGTCACTCAGAATTAGTAACACGTGTTTTAGACGTCGTCTGTAATCATTCTATTAGCCGCTATTCTCAAGTTATATCCTTTGATGTTCTTGTCTCTTCTGTTCTACTGGTACAAGTGTGTGTTTTGTTGAATTCCATTTTTCCCTGCAACTAGGACAGTTTACCATAGTCCTCCTTAGGTTCCTGGATTCTCAGTCCTCCCTTTAGTGTTAGT
>JASANM010287799.1:0-11612 GCA_031753655.1 Desmognathus santeetlah | reverse complement strand
CTCAATAGTAATAAGTAGTCCATTCATAAAATTAGAATTGTAATTGTAACATTTTAATAAAAATGATATAATGATATAACCTATGTTCAAAATATTATTGATTTAGAGTAGTTCGGAAGCTTAAAATTGAAAATTTTAAAAAGGTTCACCGCTTTGAAGATAGTAATATTAATTATAGAAATATCATAGTAATTAAAATATTAATATCGGAAACGTGTTTGAAAAAGTTCTGAATAGTTTCCCCAGAGTTGCAAGGTCTACATGGCACTAATTGTTTTAAATAATTGTATATATGTGTAGCTAGTTTTAGCTAAATAAAAATATGGTTCAGGGTGATTTATCTAATTCTGCGTTCAATGCTACAGTCCCACACCGCAGCAAGCCAAGTTGCGTTTTCCCTGGTTTTTTTTGTTGTTTTGTTGTTTTGCTGTTTTGCTGGGTAGGAGGGGTACTCCTTCACAGGTACATTCCTTCTACCTGCCTCACCACCTGTCTCCTCACATACCCCCAACCCCTATTAAATTTAAAATATACAGGCCATTTACCTGCGGTCAGACTTGATGCATCTGCAATATGCCTGGTCTGCATTCTCCCTATAATAGGAGGGTGGACGTGTGTCGCAGAAATGTCAGGCTCCGGCACAATGCAGGAGGCTTTCACTAGAAATATATACATATGATTAATATACATATGGGAGGGTACGGCAAAAAAACAGTTTTCGGCTAACAAAAACATAGATTTTTTTTTAGCCAAAAACAAAAGTTTTCACTGTCTCGAAATTTTCGAAGTGTGCGCAAAAACGTTTTAACAGTTTTCGCCCTTCGCTATCTCCTTCCTAAACCCTACTTGTGATCTTTTTATAATACCACCATTTTCAGCCCAGTCGTTTAGTTGTTTGTGTAATCTTTTTGCCAGAACTTTACTCCCTGGATCAATCATAGCTAATAGTCGGTATGATTTTGGGTCATTTCGATCGCCCTTTTTAAACACAGGGAAGAAGATGGATCCCTTCCAGTTATCGGGGACAACATCTGTCAATATACAGATATTATAAAGTGGCGTTAGAACCCTCGCCCACTCTATACTGTCCAGCTTAAAAAATAACTAAGGGATTCTTTCTGGGCCAGAGGCCCTTGACGGATTAAGTTCCCTAATATATGTCAGAATGGCGTCTATACTGCAGATTGATTTTCTGGGTTCCTTGCTATCGACTGTTACACTATCATCATTCGGAAGCTGGAATTGAATGTTGCCTTCCGCTGTTACATTGTATAGTTGAAAGATATACTGAGCCCAGATAACTTCCAGGATAAACGCATCTGGGGGTCTGCTTCTATTTGGAAATGCTATTGTGTTAATTATCACCCAAAACTCCTGTGAGCTTTTTTTTAAAAGGGTATCAGCCAATTTGTCCCTCGTTTGAAGTTTGTAGTTTTCTTTAGCATCTTTTAGCACCGTTTTATAGGTTTTCACTATTGCTTTCGATCTTACGTTGGACAGGGTCCCCCGCTCTCTATGCAACTTCAATTCCCTATTCATCTTAAGTTTTGCTTTCCTGCACTTGGAATCATACCATTCCTTCCCATTTGGGTCAGTGAGTTTTTTAGTTGTTAAATTCTACTCCACTCGAGGGATCATTTGGGCAACAGATGTCATTGCATGTTCGTATTTGCATAACAAGCTCTCAGAACTAGTGTTTTCTATGTTGTTTAGTTCATTTTTTAAAGCATTAACTAAATGCACAATCAATTCATTGTTAAATTTTTTCCAATTCTTCTCTCTCGTACTATTTCCACCCCCTCAGTAAAGACAAAACCTGTAGAGACATCAATGTTAAGTGCAAATGACAGACATGCATGGTCCGCTTCTTGTAACCACAGAAGCTCTAGGCCTCTAAACATGCCAAAATCGCAAACCTTTGTAATCAGGAAGTCAATTATAGTTCGAGTTTTTCCCCTTTTAAAAGTGGCTGTCTCAGCCGAACCCTTGCCAAACCTCCCATTCAGAATTACCAGGTTATTGGCAACAATCCAGAAAGCGAATTTAAGCTCCAACATTGTGTATTTAGCCTGCCCAATTTCATTAAAAATTTGCTCCGGTAAATCATTATAATTTGGTCATTGTCTGCATATAGGGTCTGGCAATACAGATGAAGATTGAAATCACCACCCCAGATTACAACATCGTCAGGATATTTTTGTATGATTTGTTCAACTGAAGTGAATAACCTCTGTAAATACAAGGTTCAGTTCATTCTCAAGATGCTAGGCCTAATGTATATATTAATTAAAAGCAACTGCAGAGCTTTAGCATATTTCCTCTGAGATACCCTCAGTACCAGCAAGCCTGGTAGGTCGGGCCATACACACAAACACTCCCAGTCATTCAAGATGTTTATCATGATGGAGACTCCACCGGAGTGATGCCCCATCGTGGATTGTGTCGCGTATTGTGCATACACTTGAAAGCCCTCGATCTCTACGTCATTAACCGACCAGGTTTCTTGCAAAAAAATTATATTAAAATCCTTTATTAAAATCCAGTTTTCACTCAATAGGACTCTGCTTAATCCCGAACAATTCCAGCTAATGCCTTTAACATTCTTGTAAATTATCGGACTCTGGCTGTCCTTCGCCTTCATTTCACTAGGAAGATGACATACTCACACGTGCACAGCACATTTCAACGTTCTCATTAGCAAATTCATAAATCTCAGCGTCATTCATGCCATCCTCTCTAAATGCTAGTCCATCATCCAGTACCTGATAACTGTTGACTACATGACAGGTCTTCTTACTGGACGGGGATTTAACAGACACAGATTGATAAGTGCGTTTCTTTCGTATTTCAGTTTTTCCAGAACATTCCACACACTCAGCACCGTGGCTGCAGCCTACCTGCCCACCAGTGCGGTTTAGTTGTTTTCTGACCACCCTGCATGCTGCAACATCTACCCCTTTGCATCGGAATAAGTCGGCTGCATTCCACACCACATCCCTTGTAAATACAGAATTAAACACAATTTTTGTTACGTCTTTCCCATTCACATCCGTGAAATATGAGATAGCTTTGATATCTCTTTTATCAATCGCTCTTAATACAGGAGAGTAATCACAATAACTCAGAAACACAGGTAGATTGAACAATCTCTCAATAAAACCATCTTCCACCGAAAACAATGGGGAAAAATAGAGGGATAAAGGGCATACTAAGTTTTTTTCCAGTGGGTGCTCACAAGGTATACACCAATTCCCCATATCATTACCAGCCGAAGCCCAGCCCGATTGGTCTGGAGGTTCAGTATGGCCACCCCCAGCCACCTTATTTTGCATAGAAACTGAACATCTAGTATTACCACAATTACAGGTTTTCTCCCTCGCTTTCTTACCACAGCTTAAACTGCTAGCTAGATGTTCATTCTCTACAAATACTTTGGCATTTGGGTTAAGGTTTGAGCAAGTTTGTCTGGAAACATCGCCATTAGTACCAGTCTGCCCCTTCAGTTCATGGCTAGTTATCTTTATCGGTGTTAGGATTCCACCTGTACGCAGAAATAGGTATATGCTTCCACGACGATCCACACATCGCCCATCATGGTCTTTCAGAGAAAGGGCTAGTACTCACCATGGAATGACTGTTCTGAAAGCCCGTGCCGGTAGCGGCATATAACTAAATAGCGCTATTACTACTCCAATATGGCCGGTTGGCTTACCGACTAGTCTTAAGTGGTCCTTTGTTGGTTTCTACCTTTTTTTGCCCTTAAAAGGGAGACGTCGAGATGAGAACAGCGCTTGCGTTCAACAAGCGGATTTTGGTTTGGTGTTTGCTGTGTTCCTGTTCTCCTGACGTTAAGTATACTGACCCTGCATTGTGTTTGACCTGCTTTGTCTTCCATTTTGTACTTCTGCTGTCCGTTGGTTCCTGACCCTATTTTGTCCTGCTTTACTGACTATTATGGTTTATGATTTTATGGTTTAGGCATTTATACAGCGCCACGGGCCCATAGGCATACAGGCGCGAAAAGGGAAGAAATAAGAAAGAACAAGGCTTAGATGAAGAGATGAGTTTTTAATAACGCCTTGAAGGCCGATAAGGAGGGAGCCTCTCGAATATACTGCGGCAGAGAGTTCCAAAGGCGAGGAGCCGTGGCGTCAAATGATCTGTCGCCAGCTGTAACCAGCCTGAAGCGAGGGACCGTCAGACAGGCACTGGTGCTAGATCTCAAGGAACGAAGGTGAGGTTTAAGATTAAGACGAGCCTTGAGATAGATGGGGGCACTGCCAAAAAGGCATTTGTAGGCAATAGTGAGTGTACGACAGGAAACACGTTCATTCACCGGGAGCCAGTGCAGTTCATGGCAGGCAGCGGAGACGTGGTCTCTGCGATTTAAGTCTTTCACTGCGCGAACGGCATTGTTCTGTAGAACTTGAAGTTTAGAGATGGAAGCTGAGTCAATGTTCTGTAAGAGACTACAGAAGTAATCAATTTTCGAGCTGATAATGGAGCGAGCAATATGGGCCCGACAATCGGTGGATAGCAGGGGGCACAGTTGTCGCAAGATTTTAAGGTAGTACGAGGAAGATGAAAAAATAGAGCTGACCTGTGCCTTCATGGAGAGAGAGGCATCAAGGTAAACGCCCAGTGTTTTTACCTTGGGCGCCACAGGAATACAGCAGCCGGCGATGTTAAAGCCCTTATAATCAGTTGGCAGCTTAGTGAGGCGTTGCGTAGTGCCAACAATAAGAAGCTCTGTTTTCGAATCATTGAGGGCCAAGCTGTTGTGAGCCATCCAGCTCTGAACTAACGAGTAGATGGAATTGATGTTTATAGTGTCAATTGCATAGTCCCCCGATAAGGTTAAGACAAACTGCGTGTCGTCGGCGTAGTTGGTATAGGGTATGCCTCTCTCATCCAGCAGATCAAACAGGGGCTTGGTGAATATATTATACAATGTGGGAGAGAGGCAGGAACCCTGAGGCACGCCGCACGACAATAACACAGGAGTGGCTGAAGCGGGCCCTGAGAATACCCTCGCTTGGCGGCCAGACAGGAAGGACAAGATCCACTCCGCGGCTTTCTGAGAAAAATTGGCTGTGGTGATGAGACGCTCAGTTAAGATGTTAAAGTCAACCAGATCAAAAGCCGCGGAGAGGTCAAGAAGCATGAGAAGAGACAGGGAGCCTTTATCCATATTGTGTAAAAGTGTGGCCTTAAGATCTATAAGGGCGGTCTCAGTACTATGGGCGGTTCTGAACCCTGACTGCCTGCTGCTGAAAAGGCCAAGAGACTCCAAATATGCTTGTACTTGAAGGTATGCGATCCTATCTATGATTTTGAGAAGGAAAGACACATTCGTTATAGGTCGATAGTTTGTAGAAATCGACGGATCCAGTGAGGGCTTCTTAAGTAACGGTGTTATCCAGGCCTGCTTAATGTTAGTAGGAATCACAGCAGCTTCAAATGATGCATTGACAAATTTGGTGATAACGGACACCAAACAAGGGGCACATTCCTTAACAACCATAGAAGGACAGGGGTTGCCCTGACATGAGGTGGGTTTGAGTGAGGTGATGACTGCAAGGACCTCGGATTCAGATACTGGAGAAAAACAGAAACTGGGAGTACCCAAAGGGAGAGAGGTAGTAGGATGGGAGGGTGGTTTGAGGGTAGAGTTCTTTTGGGCAATGTTAGTTTTATGAGAATCAATTTTAGTAAACAGGGCAGATTGTATCGTTTTGCACCAGGCTGCATCCTTAACAATAGATTCTGGAGGAGTATTGGGAGTCTCGAGCTCACGCAAGATCTTAAAGATCTCCCTGGGGCTAGACGAGGCTGAAGAGATGCGATCTTGATAGTATGTCTTCTTATTCTCTTGCCTATGATTTTGTACTGTTGTTGTCCGCCCGGTAATTTGACCCTGGCTTGTTATCGGTTTGCTCACGCTATCTCCTCTGTATTAGTTCTGCTTCTCCTGATTCTGACTCATTTCTGTTTTGACTTGGACACCTTGTTACTTACTTGGGAATCTTGTGTGGTTACTTTCAAGAATCCATTTGTTTATTGTTCTCGCTACATAATTGCGGTTCCTCCTGTGGTTTCCTTCATTTATGAGACTGTGTGTGTGCTAGAACACGTCCCTTCGGGGATTCTGCTCAAATTGCCACAGGAGACTGCTACTTTGTCTTCAAGACTACACTACACCCGGTATAGAGCAATAAGGGGGTGTATTCTAGGTGAGTGCTGGTTTTTCAGAACAGTCATATTATTATTATTTCTTGTAAAAGCCATAACAACTAGCTTACCGGGATTTCCCTGTGTTCTTCTCGTTACAGGTGCAGTGTCAAAAGTGACAACCCCGGTCCTTGTGGACCCCCGTTTTTGCCTGCTGACTAACATACATAGTCAGAGGGGAAACAGGGGAAGTCCTTTATTCATCATTGCTGGCTGTGTTTGCTTGGAAGTCCAATAGATTGAACGCAAGCCATACTTTTCAGAAACGATGAGTGAGGATATAGTTAAACAGATAGGAACAGAGTTTGACAAAATTAATGCCACTATAAGTCATTTAAGAAAGGACATGAGAACGTTACACCAACAACAGGCTCAGCTCACCACTCAGCTACAGACATTGGGAAGCAATACCCCACCAGCTGTAGCAAGTAATGTTAACACCCCTGGGACTTCCATGGCTCCTTTAACTAACGACCCCACAAATCCACTTCTCGCTTACTTACTCCCTAATCCACCTAATCCTAGTAAATATAAGGGAGACGCTAAGGGGTATAGGTCTTTTTTGACACAATGTAGATTACATTTTCTTAATAAACCTCAGTTATACGCTACGGACTCAGCAAAAATAATGTTCATTCTTATGCAGTTGGAGGGTGGTGCGTTAGAATGGGCCACATCCTTCATTAATAATAAGGATCCTCTACTCCAAAACTATGACACCTTCTTAGAAACATTTTCTGCTATGTTTGAATGTGTCCACGAACAAGAACAAAGACAGAATGAGTTATTAGAGTATCGTCAAGGAACGAAGGAGACACAAGAATATGTAACACATTTTCAGTTATTGGCTGCCAATACCAACTGGCCTAATGACCTCTTGATTAAAATCTTTTATAAGGGTCTGAAAGAGGATATTAAAGATATGTTGTTAACCATCCTGTCTCCTCCTAAAGTATTCTCTGAGTATGTGGCATTGGTTATGCAAATAGAGCACCGCCTAAGAGACTGTAGGAAAGAAAAGCGGAAAGGAGAAGTACCTCAGCAGTTCCAGAGATATGTTCCCCCTAATATGCGAAATAACGATCCTAGTGAGCCCATGCAATTAGGAGGGGTCCGTGGTCCTTTATCTACACAGCCCTTTAACCAAATAGAGGGGTCGGTCTAGCAAATAATGTAAGGCGCTAGTTATATCAGTCAAAACAACAATCCCTTACATCAAATAAAGCCTTGCAAAAATCATGGCAATAATTAGATCATATCATACTTTAATTTATCTCGTAAGAATTATTTCAAATACAATTATTACAAAAGTTTAAAAAAAAAAAGGACAAGCAACAGGGACAGACGCAGCTGCCTTGTTCTTGAAAGTTTTATGTCTAGTACATGTGGTGTGTACGCATCAAGCGTTAGCAAGCAATGAAAGCCAATGATGGTACGATGAGACCTGTCCTCACCTTCTCACATCCCCAGACAGAACTAAGTCAATGTCTGGAGATGGTGGAAGACTTACAGTACTTCCTGCAAGGTACCGTCTCCAATCGTCTGAAAATAAAGCTCACACGAGCTGTCGACAATTGTTTCGGCCCTTATATGTGTATGGGGCCTTCATCAGGACAATAATTTCTTTCATTTAACATGTAGTGTTAAGTACAGTAGTGAAAAACCACAACATCCACATTTATGAGTTAAAGTCTAAAAAATGCTACAAAGAAGCATCAACACGAGAAAAGACACAAACAAGAGAAAAAAAGTTTAAAAGCTCGAATTAGATATTGTTTAGTATTGACAGATCATATCACTCATTATTTTGTTTTGTTTAAACGACAATATTCACAACGGCAGACTGTCACATTACACCATGCTTAAAGGGAGAAACAGTACACCCAACGTCCAACGCAACAGTGAAAACCAAAGGTCCAGCCACTAGTAATAACACGTGCGTATCCCAAATGGTACTAAAATCATGCTTTGCCAAATTGGCTAGTGAAACACTACCGTGATACAACCACCACCTCGTTAGTAAATTGATTGACGGGACAATGCCTTTACAAAACCACCACCTCTTCTTTGCACAGATGTCGTTTATAAGCTCCAAATGGTCAATGTGAAGGCTAGATACAGTAAAAAAGAAGAGACGACAGAACCCCTTGGGGCAAAAAGGTCAGAATCTCCCAGGTGGTACGCAAGGCCTAATAGTTCCCATAGTGATAGTGCAGATCTATATCGTGTAAGGTATGTCAGATGTTACAAATACCTGAATCCATCTGGACGAACGGCATAGTATATAATGCCTGGACAATCACCTACGAGGATAGGTAGGAAAAATGTCTGGCATCAACAAAACTCACAGAAATGTGTTGTCACGCAACTTTTGTGCCACAAAAATGAAGACTATATGGTACAAAGAAATTGCATACCTCTAGGCTAGAGTGCAAGGTCACAGATTGTGACGCATGAAGCCCAATTAATGGGTCAGCGTTCTTGAGTAAAGCCGCATTACACGAAGTGATGCTGCATCTGCACAAAAAAACACACAAACGACGTCTGGGGTAAATCACATATCAACCAAAATCCATTGGCAACACAGTTTGAGAGACGCACCAACGCAAATAGATGACAAGTAGTGGCAAACCGCACGGTCGAGGCACTTACCCGATTAGTGGACGGTGGCAGCGTGTATGCAGCAGCGTATGGGGCACGCCAGGAGACTAGTGTCTAAATAGCTGCGAAATCCGGCGGCATTTCAACCAGAATGAATATGAAAGAATTTAATTCGTAGCATATGGATGCCGTCCACATAATACCCGACCAGTTTCTAGGGATGGTAACGAGGTGCCCCACATAGCTGTGGATAATATCAATAATAAACCACGGTGAAGCCCACAGAGTAAAATCCATAAACAGTACAGTTAATAGTAAAACACGGCGGCCGTGGAGATACGCAAGCGCAGCAGTCTACATTCCTGACGTGCCGCTGGACATAGCAATGTACCAAAGCTCAAGGGAATAAAGAGCTAATATACGCTTCAATGCCGGCCCAATCATAAGAAACGAAACCCACGGAGAAGGCAAGTGATGGAGTACACAATAGCACACAAAGATGCAAGATAAAAAGTATGTGTGTCTGGGGTAGAGAGACAAATCCACAGTGTGTCATCTTTACATCCAAACATCTATAGATTCTCCTAATACTACACCTATAGAAACACATATCTTTACATAGTTACAGGTAATTGACAGAGGTAGACTCTCATTCAATCAATAGTTCTTATAGAGAACCACAAAGGAGATGGACATTCAATTAACTGTTTGTTCTTGCATCACGTGCCAGAGCTTTCCACTCTATATTCTCGTTCAGACCATGCTTTACTGTGTCAAGATTATAGATCCACCACTGTTCTCTTCGTCTTAGCTTGGCCTCAAGATTTCCACGTCTTCTGCCGAGTTGTACCTTTTCAATGACGAACCATTTTAATTCCAGTTCTGTATGATTAGCTGTAATAAAATGTTCAACCAATGGTGCATTCACAGTGTTACATCGGATACAGGATTTATGCTTGCTTATTCTCATCCTGACTTCTTGTGTAGTTTTCCCAATGTATAACAAATCACACGGGCATTGGATAACATAGATGACGTTAGTACTTTTGCAATTGGTATGAGTATCCAATGTCCAGGTGCGGTGTCCATACTGAAAATGGTCCAGTTCAACAGTTTGTTCACATGCCACACAATCTCCACATTTGTGATGGCCTTTTATAGTCGGTAAATTTAGCAGGGTTTCCAAACTATTGGTTCTTAATGGTGGAGGGGGTTCCCGATATGAAAAGGTCAAGATATCGCGTAGATTCTTTTGTCTTTTATATGCAAAGAGTGGTCGCAGTAAAGCACTTTCAGAGACATTCAGAACGCGCCAATTTTTAAGAATACTCTGGCGAAGCCAAGCGCTCAAAGTGTCATACGTAGTAACGCAGACGATCTGATCATTTTTGGTATTATGATTAGTATATTCATCAGATAAGAGCCATTCTCTATGGTTAAATCTCGCCCTTTTTCTAGCCCGGCGAATCAAATGGCTGGGATATCCTCTGACTTGAAGTTTGGTACTAAGGATATCTGCTTGTATATCAAAGTCTGCAAGGGTGCTGCAATTTCTACGTAGGCGAATAAATTGACCAAATGGAAGGTTTTGTTTGATGTGATCAGGGTGAAAACTGTTGAACTGGAGCAAAGTGTTCCTATCAGTTGGCTTTCTGTACAGATCTAGGTAGATGTGTTCCCCGTCATTTTTAATCAGCAGATCAAGGAAAGCCAATTCATCATTACTATGGTGTTCAGTAAAGCGTAAATTAGAGTCACATGAGTTGAGCCACAACAAAAAATCACATATCCCCTCTTCGGAGCCATGCCAAATAAAGAAAACATCGTCTATATAACGTGCCCATTTTTTGATATTTCTACTATACGGATTGTGCTGGGAATATACATACATTTCTTCAAAATTGGCAACATATAAGTTTGCCACACTTGGTGCGAAAGTAGCACCCATAGCAACTCCCTTGCGTTGAAGAAAAATATCTCTTTTAAATAAAAAGTAATTTTTACTCAAAGCTAAATGGGCACACTCCAAAATGAAGGCAGTTGGACATTGAAAAGGACGGATTCTTAGATTTAGGACATGTTCCAGCACCAATAGAGCACCTTCCTGAGGTATGTTAGTATAGAGGGCTTCTATATCTAATGTTACTAACCATTCTTGGGTGGGATTGAAGTCATGTCCTTCGATCTTGTTAATCATGTCAGAGGTGTCCTTGATGTAAGATGACATCTCCTGGACAAAAGGTCGCAGATATGTGTCTACGAATTTGGACAGAGGTTCGAGGACAGAGGCAATGCCCGAAATAATGGGCCTGCCCGGAGGGGATAGGGGATTTTTATGGATTTTGGGAAGGACATAGATACAAGGAATTTGAGGAGTTTCATTAATGAGAAATTTAGATTCAGCACTACTGATCCATTCTTCATTAAGAGCAAAATTCACCAATGATTTAATTTCGGAAATTAATTCAGATGACCAATTTGCATATACCCTGTTCTCTCACAGCAGAGAATGCCAATAGGGAGAATCTCTGTGCAAGCCATGTCTTGAAACTGTCAATAATATCATGAGTCCAAGTCTATTGAGAGAACATATTTTGGTAGAGACTTTTTGGGCAAATTCCTAGGACAAATTGAGCATTGCATGGTTTACCCTGTTACTTTCACCATTTAGTGGCGCTAACGTTAGTCAGAGGAGATAGATTTTTAATTTAATCTTCCAGTCACAAAAGTTCAAAGGTTACATGACAATTTTACCAAATGAGATTTAAACAAGATTATCA
>JASANM010276717.1:0-11653 GCA_031753655.1 Desmognathus santeetlah | reverse complement strand
GACTGTGGAGTAATCCCACAAGCTTGTGAAGTAATCAGCAAATCATTTTCAGATTAAATGATAACTAGTAGTGCTCATGAATAAATCATCAAATCATTATGAAATCATTTAGATTGAAATGATTTCATTTGCTGAGTGAAAAATAGTTTGCCAGCTGGCTGCCGCCAAAAGGGCATGCTGGAGGGGGTCACGTGATGGGTTTCTAGCGTGAGCGACGTGCCTTTCCCAGCTCCCGCGATCCCGCCAACAGATCCGGAAATTATCCGCGGTTCCACGGCGTGGTACCGAGACATTTGGACATTTTCAGCTGTGCGAACATCTACTCGCCCTGACATGCCCTCTCAAGGGCGAAAACGACTGAGCAAACTCCCAGACTTTGCTGCGGGCGCCACGCGGCTGACCGCTGGGACGAAAAACCAAGATGGCCGCCCTGTTGAAAACTCTAATCACTCCGGTGCCTCGGGGGACGAGGGGGAAGCTCCAGCTGACACCGCGCTTGCCGCGGTACAGGAGATCCAGCGACTACTTGGAGAAGTGAGTGCAGCGCTTCAAAAACTCTCTGACCGGGTGGAGGCTACGGTCGTCAAGGATGCCGCCCAAGATAAGAGGCTCGATGAGGCTGAGGGGCGAGTGAGTGCGTTGGAAGACGCGGTTGGCCCCCTTCGGAAGGAAAATGCATCCCTCCAAAATCAGGTTCGCGAGCTACAGCGGCGTGCGGAAGATCAGGAGGGGAGGGCCAGGCGCCATAATATACGCGTGACCGGGGTCCCGGAGGGGCTCACCTCCAAGAAGGCTGAGACACGGATGGAAACGATAATTAGGCAAGCCTTGCCCAACGCACGCGTCTCCCCGTACTTCTTACTTGAGAGGGCACACAGATCCCTACAGCAACAACCTCCCCCTGGTGCCCCCCCCGACCTATGATTTGCCGAGTTTTTAATTTTAGGGATCGAGACGCCATTTTAAGCGCTGCCCGTCAGGCTGGGGAGATACATTGGGAAGGGCACCGCCTGTGTTTCTTTCCAGACTTTACACTAAACGTGCAACAGCAAAGAAAGAAGTTTCAGGAGGCGAAGCGCCTCCTGCGTGAGCGGAGCGTTCCTTACGCAATGCTATTCCCCTCCAGGCTTCGGATTCAACATGCGGGCAAAGTCCATTTTTTCACGGAAGCCTCAGCGGCTATAGATTACATCGAGCAGCACATCCGAATGCCTTCACATCCAAAGGATGCGACTGAAAACGTGAATCGGAGCCCCGGACTTACGCATATGACTGAGACTCTGCCTGCGTCCCGTGGTGGATATAACAGGGAACACACTCCAGACCCCGAACTATTGAGGCTAGCAGCTACTATTGACGCTTGGGTTGCACGGTCTCCAATCACGTCTGCAACCCCATCGATCTCACCAAGGGACTCACCGATGGGAGACCAGCTGATCCTTAATACCTGATATACTTTGGGGGTAATGTTGGGTCGAGTGGAGGTATTGTGTACAACAGTTACGTGGTCTCGCTCTGTGCTGTGAAGACCCTATTTGGAAGCGGGAGCTGGGAGCCCATTTCCACCCAGTTGTTGGAGGTGCGGTGAGGCAGTTCGCACCCTCACTTGTGACACTTAGGTATGAGTTGCCTGCAGTTGTTGTTGTTGGGTGTGCTAGCCGGGAGTTTGGGGCGGCTTAGCGGGGGTGGGTGTGGGAAGTTTAATTCCAGTTGGAGAGGGAGAGTGGGTTCTGCTTGGCGGAGACCTAAAGGATTAGTGTCGAATTATTGGAAATGTTTACTAGTAGCTGTATGCATGTTTGATGAGATAGGGTGTAGTGTGTTACATGATTGGAATGGATGTAAGAGTAAGACTGAAAAGGAGGTAAAATTGATTTATTTGTTGAAGGGGACTGAATGGTTTAAGTGCAGTTGGATGACAATGAGGTATATAATAGAATTGCCGATATGTAGCCATCTATTTAGTTTGCGGAGTATCCTAGGGATTGTAATGTGTATTAGAACAATGAATTTTATCTGTAATTTGAACGAACAAATAGGAGGGAAGTGCTTGACCCTATGGAATATAGGAATGAAATCATATGTGGGAGTAATGAATATATGTAATGAAGAAACGATGAATTTGATATGTAAGTTGAATGAAAACATAGGAAGGGAGAAGCCGGAGGCATGGTGGGGACATTTCTTATTAATTATCAGTATGTTTGTTGTGGTAGGGTTATCCGTATTGAATGGTGGGAATGGAAGTCAGTATTGGTTGGAGTGGGGTGTTAGGCTGAGCTGTACATCGGGGGGTAATGATTGGATTAATTATAGATGGATAGGAATGAGGGGTGTGTGGAAGAATGGATCGGTTTGTCGCCTTCAATTCGAACAGCAAAAACTATTATGGATTGAGACATGTTTAAGAACAATGAATTTTATACGGAAATTGAGTGCAAAAATGGAGAGGAAGCGTCTGGAAACATGGAATCCGAGACTGAAATTAAACGCTGATGACATCTGGTTATCATGTCTAGAGAGGAGGGGAAATGATTTGATTAACTTTGGATGGATGTTATTGAGGTGTGTATGGGTGAATGAGTTGCGGTGCAACCCTCAGTTCAAGCCGCAGAATGTATCATGGACTGTGAGGTATTTGCGAACAATGAATTTTATGGGGAATCTGTGTGGAAAAATTGGCAGGAAACGCCTAGACTCATGGAAACTGGGAAGGAAATTGAGTGTTGATGGTGATAACGTACATAATGGGGTATCCTGGAAAATTCGTTACACTGTCTGGGCATTGCTTGATATAGGATGATGGCGACTAAAATATTAAGCTGGAACATCAGAGGTGCACATAACCCTTCTAAACGTAGGCGTGTGTTCGCTCTGGCAAGAGCGTCAGGAGCGCACGTTCTCTTTCTCCAAGAGACACATCTTTCGGATATAGATTGTATGAATTTCGGTAAACCTTGGGCTTCTCAGGCCTATCATTCTACGTTCACTAGAGGCTCTAGAGGGGTGAGTGTCTTATTTAAAAAGAATGTTAGGTTTGTTTTATCCTCAGTTAAGTCAGATGTACATGGTCGGTTTTTAATTGTGAATGGGAAACTAGATGACTGCAAGGTCCAGTTGGTTAATATATATGGACCTAATATGGATGATCCCCGGTTTTACAGAGACTTATTGGGTAACTTGCAATTATGTGAGGATATTGTTACAGTGATAGGGGGTGACTTCAACCTCACACTAAATAGTTCTCTAGATAGGTCGAGGAATATCTCTGGGAGAGAGGCTAAAGCGGCGGGGATGCTCAGGGTGCTTATGGAAGAAAGAGGGCTGGTAGATGTTTGGAGAGCACAGCACCCCGATGACAGAACATTTACATATTACTCGTCAGTACATGACTCCTGTTCTAGGATCGATTACTTTTTAGTATCCGCCCAACACATACCTCTGACCCAAAGTTCAGGTATTCAGTGTAGAACGCTTTCTGACCATGCACCGATATGGGTTCAGTTGAGGCTTGGGAGGGAGGCTGCCCCTCCACTAGAGTGGCAGTTTAAACCTTATGCACTGCGAGATATAACGTTTGTGGATGCGCTTAACCAGGCCATACAAACTTTCATTCAGACAAATGATCCAGCCGATACGTCTGCCGCTATCACTTGGGAGGCTTTTAAAGTCTACATCAGAGGCATATGTATAGGAGCTGAATGCGGAATATTAAAAGGGCTGCGCAGGGAGATATCAGAGGCTAAGTCTCAGATAGCAACCTTGACTGTCATCCAGGGGCAACCACTCCCCCTACAAAAGCTTGCTGAAATACGTGTGCTCACCACAAAGTTGGAACAGGCTTTGGATGCCGAGATTAATTTTTTATCCTGGCCTACAAGGGTTCGATCATATGCTACGGGAGAACGCCCTAGTAGACTTCTTGCCCAAATAGCTCGCCGTGATATGGGTAGCAATACAGTGGCAGCTCTTCGGACCCGGGATGGGGTAGTGGTGTACACGCAGGAAGAAATAAGCGAGGAACTAGTGAACCATTTTGGAGAATTTTATAAGGAGGCGGATGTCTCATCGCCGACTGAACTGTTGAGTTATTTGAGGGGGTCTCATATCCCGCGGTTGTCAGCTGAGGAGAGAACACAACTGGAGGCTCCAATTACTATCGATGAGATTAAGAGAGCTATCACGGGGACGAACTCGGGTAAGAGTCCTGGGCCAGACGGCCTAGATGGGTCGTTCTATAAGAAGTTTGTGGGTCTTGTTGCCCCGCTCCTGCTTTCCTTGTTGAATGAATGTATGGAGACGGGTAGCTTTCCTCCCTCTCTTAACCAATCGGTGATATCTCTATTGCTTAAGCCGGGTAAAGATCCGTTGGATATAGGAAGCTATAGACCGCTGGCATTATTGAATTGCGACCTTAAGATATTTTCTAAGGTACTCGCAAACAGGCTACAAACATTGTTGCCCAAGCTGGTCCATCCGGATCAGGGCGGGTTCATTATGGGTCGTTCAACCCGAGACAACCTTAGGAGGCTGTTTTCGATTAAAGAAGCTCTTAATATGCATGAGACAGCGACATTAGCGTCGCTAGATATAGCTAAGGCGTTCGATTCTCTCTCCTGGCAGTACCTCTATGCGACCCTTCAAACACTAGGGTTTGGTGTATACTATCAAGGCATTGTGAGACTGCTGTATGCCGCCCCTAGGGCTTCTTTGAAGGTGAATGGTAGAAAGACGGCCGACTTTCCTATTGGTCGTGGGACAAGACAGGGATGCCCGTTATCTCCGATGTTATTTGCCCTCGCCATAGAACCCCTGGCGGAGAATTTACGTAGACAATTGGTAGGGAAATCGATTTTGATTGGTGGGCTGGAACAGGCAGTCTCCTTATACGCGGATGATTTAGTGGTATACATGACTGACCCAAAGGTGGCCCTGCCGGGTGTTCTCTTGGTGATGGAGCGATTTGCGGTGGTGTCCGGGTTACGTGTAAATCCTGCAAAGTCCCTGCTGTTTCCTCTTGGTATGGCATCAAATCTGGGGGTGGAACTCTTAGGACTGAGAGTGGTTACTGATTCTTTCACATATTTGGGCATAGAAGTGTGTCGAAACTCCTGTGATACTGTCAGGAAGAATGTATTGGATCTTTTACCGCGTTTCCAGGCTAGACTGAACTTCTGGGCAACCCTACATCTCTCTCTGGCTGGGCGGTTGGCATTACTCAAAATGATTATTATCCCAAAATTACTATACGTATTCATCGGGGTCCCCTACATGATTGCGGATAGCTTTTTTAACCAATGCACTTCCATGTTCTCTAAATTTATATGGAATAACAGACAATCAAGAATAGCTTGGAAGACCCTGACGCGACCCGTTGTGGCTGGGGGATTTGAAGCTCCAGATGTGCGTAGATACTACCAATCAGTACATCTGAGCTATGTGATTGAGCTACTAGAGCCTGAACCGATCACGCCACATGTATTACTTGCTAGAGGGTTGATAACACACTGTCGCCCTGAAGTGATACCGGGAGCTCCAGAACTCATTACTACCATTCTAGACTCTCCGATTAAAACATCACTGCTGGTGTGGCGTAGATTGCTGAGTAAGTACAAAGATACGAAGCCATATCTTGCTACACTAAGCTTGAGGAACTCTCCACTAGCGCCCAAGGTCGGCTTCAAGGTGAACTGGGATGTTTGGGGTGAGGCAGGGATAGGAAGCTTGGGGGATCTAGTGGACTCAGGTGCCTATTGCACGAAAGCCTCGATTATTGCTAAATTGGGACGAACCCCAGCTAGAGTATTTCAGGTTCTGCAGATCATGTCGGCGATGAGACATAGATGGGGCAGTGATTCAACAGCGTTGGTGGACTCGGTGTGGCTGGGAATGCTTTGGTCACTTCGCACAGCGGGCCACTTGGTGTCTAACCTCTATAGACAGATCAGGGACCTCGAGTCTAAGACCACTTTGGCGGTTCGCTCTAAGTGGGAAGTTGACCTGGGTAGGTTAATACCAGATAAAGAGTGGGAAAAGGCTTGTTTGCACACTTCGGAGGTGGGGACGTCGCCGAGATTCAAACTCATCCAATATAAGTACTTATTACGGACATATATGACCCCTGCTCGTATACATGTGTTTGCTCCTCAGTCATCCCCCGAATGTCTGCTATGTAAAGCCCCTTCGGCTAACTTCTTCCATTTAATTTGGGAATGTGAAATTATTGCTGAATATTGGAGAGATATTGCCTTGCAACTAGAGAAGATCCTGGGTTACCAGTTACAGCTAACTCCGGAAGTAGTATTTTTGGGTAGCACGGAGGGGTTCTCGTTGAATGACAGGAAGTTTATTGCACTGGCTTTGTTGTTAGGCAAGCGGGAGCTGTCAAAGAAATGGATGAGACCCCGTCCTCCAGGAGTGGATGACTGGATGAGAGCACTATCCACTTGTTATGAATTGGAATCGCGATTTGATCTGGTCTTTCCTCCGGAGGCGAGGCCACGAGACATTTGGGGAAAGTTTCTGTTGCACCTCACAGGAATGCTTGCGACTGATCTGTCCTCTTCTGATGAAGGAGAGGATTAAATTTAACGATTGTTCAAACCCTATGAGGGTTAATCCGGCAGGACCATCTTGATAGAAAGTGTGATTGTACAGTGACATGATGAGTGTAAATGGTTCTCTCTGAGGAGCGTTATCATATGGGTTAGGCTCTGAGAATGACTGACTAAGTATTAAACGTTAACTATGTACTAATTTTTCATTCCCCTATTTGTAATGCATTAACTATGAAGGACTATATGTAAACTACTACATATTCTAATGAACTTGTATATAGAAAGTCATGAACTGCACTTATGATGTACACGTGGATGACCGATGTTCCATGATTAGTGGTAATTATTATGTATTGGATGGAGGTGTGTTATTAATTGCTGCTGAGGTTACGGTATAAATAGAAAGGGAGTAAGGTTGAAGACGCGATGAGTGGTTGTGAGCAGTAAGTGTGTGTATGTGAGGATGTATGTGTGATATGTGATGGATTTAGGAGTGAAGTTTAGGATATGAATTGTTATTAGTAAAGTATGTATAGTTCGTAAACTTTCAATACATATGGGAAGTCAAAGGTGACAGTTAAATACTGGAGCTCTGCGGAAGTTACTGTCATGTCCTTTTTCTATACTTTGGAAGGGAAAAGTAACAACTCTAATGAATTGGACATTGAGATTTCCGATACTATATGTTAGATGCTATATGATATGTTTATACGAATTATTGGATTACTGTCTGTTAATTATTCCTTTGAAAAACTTAATAAAAATATGTTTAAAAAAAAAAAAAGACAAGAAGCAAAAGAAAATAGTGGATTTTACAAATAAAACTCGTGGACCGACAATGGCGGCAAATAATGGCGTGAACCAACAAACAGGAGAGACAGAATCGACTGATGATAATGCAGCGCTTTCGGCCGAGACACGGGCAGTGTTATCAGCGATGGCCGAATTAAAAAACGATATATCACAACAAATAGGAACTGTAATGGAGAAACTCGGTCTGATGCAGGCGCATATGGACTCGCTGTCGGAGCGACAACAAGATTTGAGAACACGTGTGGACTTGCTTGAAACGGCGGTGCCGGTTCTACAAACCTCTACTACGGAACACGATGCTGAAATAAAGAAACTTAGAGCTGCCCTAGAAGATTTGGAAGGAAGAAATAGGCGCTCTAATGTTCGCGTTTTGGGCATGCCAGAAAATTTGAAGATCACAACAATGGAGACAACGATGGAGGAGCTGATTAAAGTGTTGCTCCCTAAGGCGCAATTGTCAGCACAATTTGTTATTGAAAGAGCACATAGAACATTGGCGCGCAAACCGCCACCTGGTGCACCGCCGCGGGCGATAGTAATGAAGCTTCTAAATTATCGGGACCGTGATGAGATTCTGAAGACGGCAAGAGAGACACCTACAATCACATACGAAGGTCATAAAATACGTTTCTACCCTGATCTTTCCTTGGCGGTGCAGCAAGCTAGACGGAAATACGACGCGATAAAGGCAGAATTGAGAAAACGCGCCATACCCTATGCGATGTTCCATCCTGCAAAGCTGCGTGTCACATATGAGAACAAAACACATTTTTTTCTGGATCCTGGATCTGCCTGGAGCTTTGTGGAAACGTCGGTGAAGAATGGTGTACGGGACGGCGAAGTGGAGGAAACAGGGTGACAAGGAACTGCTCCGATATCTTTTGTATAGAGGAAAGGAGTTACGAAATAACATGCTTTTGCTCTTGTTGATATGGGAATGTTACCGAACTGTATGTCAGCTCCGGCAGGAGTGTATGTTTACTCGTAGAGGATACAGTGTTCAGGCATGAACAAGGCAAGGGAGCGATTGTTTATATATAGTTGAAACAGTATGACTGTAAAATTCTGAATGTTTATAAACACTCGGTTACGAAGCGCACTGTGACTGCTGGCTATAGCGTGTCGATGGACTCGTAAAGGTATGATGGGTACATAAAGCTGGTAAAATATTGTTTCTTTTTGCGGGCATATTGTGCCTGCGCGTGTAGTTTGCTTACAATGCTTTCATTGTCTATTATGTACATATATGACTGCAATGACACATATCTCTTAGACCTGTGTGTTGTGTTTCGATCTACATGAGTTGTAAATATTTTTCTCTTTTTGGGTTATGGCTTGAGATCATATCAGGAACACACTTAGGTACAAATGAGTAACCTTGATTTTTCTAATTTTTCACCTTTTGTATAAAATATTTATACACATCAAAATGGCCGCCGTGCAATGTGTATTAGCTATTTTTGGCGGTCGATGTCGGAGGCTACACTGCTGTCACTCAAGCGCTCAGTGCACAAATAAATGAAGGACAGACTGGGTAATTCCGGATATCAACTGATATGTCGAGAGCGGTGTGGGCTAGATGTCGAACTGCGACCTATTTAGTAACCCACGGGAGGGTGCTGTGTTTGTGTGTACATATTGTGACTGCGCAATCCTGTGCGCCTGTATAATTTCTAGTGTATATTTTGCTTAAATACACTATCACTGCCTATATCGTGCATATAGGACTGCAATGATGTATATGTTTTGTTTTTTTTTAAACATTTGTGCCAAGCTTGCCCATACATATGATGATATATTTTTTCAGGTCTGTAATGTTTGTAACGACGAAGTTATATACTAGACGTAACTTGAGATTATAGCGGGCATGTGTTTATATGCAGTTAAACTTCATCCCATGTATACTACTATTTACACACATTAAGATGGCCGCCAACTGGCAGGATTTGGCAAATTTTTGGCGGTAAATGACAGAAACAACAAAAGCTGAGAGCGTAGGCAACCGAAGGGCAGGATGGGTAACTAAGGATGCCGACTGGACTGTCAAACAGAGCGGAGGCTCGATGCCAGACTGCAGACTGCTTAGTGACCCACAAGGGGGCGCTGTGTGTGTGCGTTTGACTCTCACTGTTTATTTAAGAGAAAATGTTTGTATGGGGAGTTTTGATCTGTAGTCGGTTATATGTTTTGTGGGTTTTGCTATGGATCACTGTTAGGGATAAGACCCCCAAGTTTGGGAGGGGTCTGGGGGTGGTTATACAGTCGGGTGACAGAGTAACAGTATCACAATGGGGGCAAGCGAATCCAATGTGCCAAGGAGGCAGTGGGGCAACCAGGTGGTGTAATGTTAAAGCAGAAACATGGCGGATTTATCTATACTAACGTGGAATGTTAGGGGTCTTAATTGTATCTCCAAGAGACGCAGAGTCTGGCAATGGTGTAAGAATAAAAAGATCGATATCATATTTTTACAAGAAACCCACCTAGATGATGTGGAGCATAAGAAACTGGAGAATACATGGAATGTAAAAATTTTCTCCTCCTCATACACAAGAGGGGCGAGAGGAGTATGTATAGCCATAAAAAATGGAGTCCCACTAAGGGTTACGAAAATACACACAGACAAACAGGGACGATATGTCATGGTTGTTGGATATCTGTATGATAGAAGAGTAGGTCTCCTGAATGTATACGGACCTAATTACGATGACACTGTTTTTGTGGATAGTATATTCCAGTGTGTGGCGGAATGGCTGGCTATTGATTGGATCATAGGTGGTGATTTCAACTATGTAACCAATACTGTGCTTGACAGATCTTCTATGACACCAAAACCCACACCTAAAAGTGCGCAAAGTACCCTGCAATACATGGACGCCTACAACATGTTAGATTTATGGAGGTTTTGGTTTCCGAAACTGGGAGGCTACACCTATTACTCGGGGGTCCATGATTTATATTCACGCATTGATAAATTTATAATATCACAATCATTGGTCCCGTACATATCAAATTTATATTTGGAACCGAGGGCTATTTCCGATCATAGCCCGCTACACTTCAACATACAGTGGGGGAATATACCACGGAAAACACCTTTTTGGAGATTTAAACCAGACACCTTACTAGATGATTTATTTAGCACGTCCATATCTAAACATATAGTGGAATTCTTTACAATTAATGCGAATGAGGAAACTACACCAGTAATACAATGGGCAGCATTTAAATGTTACCTGAGAGGAGCCATGATGTGTGAAGAATGGGGTGTACTTAAAACCATTAGAGCTTCACTAGGTCGCATGGAACACGCTCTAATGTCACTAGACGAACAATACCATACAACAGGTTGTAAAAAAGTGCTGGGTGAATTGATTGTGAAGAGAGAAGAATACATAGCGCAAACTGATATGGAAATTGCATGTGCAGGGAAATATGACACAGCAAGGCGATACTGGTATTCTGATAAATCAGGGGCACTACTTGCACGATTATTGAGACCTGATAGGAAGGTATACTCTGTAGGGAAAATCAAGGATGACACAGGATACATTCATACTAATGACTTGTCCATACTGGGTGTGTTTCATCAATATTACACTAATCTATACAAAGATACGAATGCAGTAAACCCAGCTGAAATTGAAAATTACTTGAACCAATTACACATTCGTAGAGTAGACCCGGAGCTTGAGGAGGGGTTGGAAGCTAACATTACTGTCAATGAAATTAAACTAGCTATTAAATCGATGGCTAATAACAAAGCACCAGGGCATGACGGATTGGGTGTGGATCTATATAAAGCTTACAGAGGGGACCTTGCTCCCAGATTATTAAGCATGTATGAAACTGCATATAAAAACAAGATGTGGGTAGGGGACCTGAACGAGGCTTTAATTATAGTATTACTGAAACCGAACATGCCAGAAACGGAATGTACATCCTACAGACCGCTGTCACTGATCAATTCCGATTTAAAAATCTTAGCAAAGATATTAAGCAATCGAATTATGCCGCTATTGACGACTATACTAGGCCCAGATCAAACAGGCTTTGTGCCAGGCAGGTCGACAGCAACGAATATACGACGTTTGTTCACAGTAATAGCAGGCACCTCTGAATCAACAACAGCGGCTGTAATCTCATTCGACGCCACTAAGGCATTCGATTCAGTTGATTGGTGCTTTATGTTTGCGGTCTTGCAAAGAATGGGATTTGGTCCTAAATTGCTAGGTTGGATTAAACTCCTGTATACGAATGCCACTGCGAGAGTTAGGATAAAT
>JASANM010265647.1:0-11686 GCA_031753655.1 Desmognathus santeetlah | reverse complement strand
CATTGTTTGATGATGAAGACCATAGTGGAATTATTGGAAAAGGGTCATGCATGCTTTGTAGGATGATACAGGCTGGGAAGTAATTGGTTGTTGTAGACTAGCGTGATGTTAGTGCATGCTACTTTGTTCCAGATCTCCTTGGTGATCCCTCCTCCAGTGAGAGTGATGCCCACCCTTTAAAAAATAATATATTGAATAAACTCCTCTCCATTTGCTTGCAGGAGGCTCTTTCTTCACAGCTGGGCTCAGCGTATATCGCCTACATCACTGCGATCTGCCATAAGTATGACTTATTACCAAAAGGGATAAAACTTGATCTGACCTTTATTGAAAACTTGTCTAACTTTCGTGAAAAGATAACAACAAAGTTCTTTTCTATCAGCTGGGAAAAATGTATGAATCTGTCCACCTTGAGAGATTTTTGTGTGATAAAAACTCATCAGGGGGCAGCTCCGATTCTATTCCAATGTATGAACTGGAAAATCCTTCGCTGTTTATTGAAACTGCGTTATGGCACGTTACCTGTTAAAAGCTTTACTATGGCGCATTTAAAAATCTGCAAAGAAGATCGAGTTTGTCAACACTGTAATGACTGCATTGATGATGTGAAGCATCTTGTCTTGGATTGTCCACAATTATCTCAATTGCGACAAAGATGGCTACAGGTGTTTTATGTTAATAATTTAATTAATTTTCAATTAATTCTAAATGAGGAACGCCCGTCCTTTTTAGTACGTATTTATATTTTTTTAAAAGAAAGTTTTGCTTTAAGGGGGATTTGATTTGATTTGGACTGCTGTATTGTATTAACTATATGCTGAAACATGCAATAAAGTTTATATCATTAAAAAAAAAAAGTCAGTAGGATTACAGCATCACTAAACAGAATTGAACATTACTAAGTTACAGTGCGTGAGTTGTCAATTACTGCTTCACTGGAAGGTTGTACGATCACTACAGCGTGGAACAGAAAGGTACATTAATAAGATATAGAGCACAATCTATCAATTTCTGCATTGTTTGATGATGAAGACCATAGTGGAATTATTGGAAAAGGGTCATGCATGCTTTGTAGGATGATACAGGCTGGGCTGTAATTGGTTATTGTAGACTAGCGTGACGTTAGTGCATGCTACTTTGTTCCAGATCTCCTTGGTGATCCCTCCTCCAGAGAGATTGATGCCCACCCTTTAAAAGATAATATATTGAATGAAGCATGGAAAGGCAGACGGAGGAGTCCAGCCTCAATGTACAAGTATGTAACACTCCAACTTTCCGGACGTGGGTAAGTCTGATGCTACCTGAACATCTGAGCTAACCAAACATCAGTGAGAATCACAGCATAGCCTTGCAGAGTGTGCTGGGTGGTTCTTCACTGCATAACATTATAAAGTGTGAGTCAGTGAAACATGTTAAAGTGGGAAATTCTTTCCACAGGCTTTGCTTAGGTTATGAAGGACATCGTACTGGGCTGGAATAGAAGGTCTGCTTACCGCCTCATAGAGAGTCCTCAGGAAGTCGGTCTCATCAGTTAAGGCGTCCACCTTGGCCTCCAGCTCCACCTTGTTCATGCAGGCAACGTCCACATCCTACATGGGAGGAGATAGGAGATCAATGGGGCTTGTTTTACAAACAGTACTGGTCATCAGTATATGATAGCATTTTCTATAATGTTAAATAATGTTTTGTCCTAAAGCTTGTAACACAGTATATAGAGTTTGCGCCAATACTTGCTGTGATAGCTCTTTTTCATCAATTTCACCCCTTCAGTTGCTCACCTTCTTCTGCACCACAAAGTCATTTTCAGCAGCTGTGCGCTTGTTAATTTCATCTTCATACCTGATGGGATAGATAAGGCAGAGTATTCAGCAGATCTTAACAGTATACAGTCAAAGGACTATAACATGTTTCTTTCAGTTCGATTGTGCCTAATTTCAATATTTTCTGTATTACTGTTTGCCGCTAGATGATGATGATACCTGTATCCCTTCTGCTTCTGTGTTATTTAAAGGGGCAGTTTAATCCACCACTTCAAGTTTTTATTTTAAATGTTCCTAGTTGCCCGAATCCAGCTGCTCTTGTTTTAATTTGTAATGCTATTTGATAGCACAGCATCTTAGGGCTTATTTTTCTTCTGTGGCTGCACCCGTTTTGTGGTGTGTCTGATTGCTTACACAATTCCTATGGCAGATGCTGCATTATCATTCTTTTCCCCCTGACTCTGCAGAGACGAAAAATATTTACAATTTTTGATGGGCTACGTGCATTTTGAAGGACTAAAAGAATTGTGTTTTACGTATTTGCTGATTGCTTCCATCACCTTTGCAGCTTCTTATAAATTGTGTTTCAGAAAACACAAATCTACCTAAGAAACAGCTAAGCCTTGTGCACAGACCTTCAATTGTAGCAGAAGCATCTCAAAATGAGGTGCTGTATTTATTGTATCTATGCTCCATCCAACACACTGTTCGCTGAAGGATCTGCACCCATCCGCTTCACCAAGTAAAACAATTCTCTGACTGCAGGTAAGGTGTACATCCCTTGCATCCAATAAACAGATGCAAGCAGTCGCCAACTGGCGGCAGAGCAACTCTGCAGTCCATGGAGTAGAGCAAGTCTAGCCACCCGTCACAGAGTGACAAACTTCCTATTGCTGCCCAGCACAGCATTCTGCGATCTTTCACACAAAAATACAACCTAACGTCTCCATCCTATCAAAAAATGCTGCCTGTCAACTGCAAATAACACTACACCCCTCGCTCCACCTCATACACCCCAAAATAAGAATGTCTTGCGGCAAAATATTCCCTGTCTGCTAAATATAATATACCACCCTTCTCTACTGAATGTACCATGTCCAACCTCATCCTCCCGAAAGCACCACACCCTCTCTCGTCTTCAATCAGGCTACTAATCATTTATAGAAGACCTCACACCCTCCTATCTGCACAATAGAAGGCTTCTGCCAGTCTTCAGCACACTTTTCACTCTACCTAAAGCACCCTTCTACAATTCTGCACAGAAGGCAGCATGGCCTCCACTCAACAGCACACCACTCGATACAACCTACTTCCAACTCCGCACATCAAGTACAACACTTTACCAAACTTCCTTCAAATTATTTTCAAGAGGCAGCACAGCCTCCGCTCCTACAAGTGAAAATATGTTACTCTAACGGAAAGTTCAATACGTGACAGCACTCAATCCAATTTACTGCTAATACCTCACAGAAAGAACAACGTCCCATCACCAATGCACCTTCCATGCAGCCATCCATGTAAAGCAGCCCAGTTTCTGCTCTTACGCTGAAGGAACCGCACAAACAACCACTCAATATGCCCAACTGCTAACGACTCTTAAGAGTCCACCAAACTTTCAATCCGCAATCTAAGGCAGCACAATCTTCACTCCATAAAATCCTAATCTTTGACATAAGATTCACACGTTCCACTGCACTCAGTTATAATCCAGCACAGAATACACAACATCTTCAGCAATATGCCTCCTTTCAAAATCTGTCCGAAGGCAACACACCCTTCAGTCTGACAATGCATTGAGTGCACCCTTACTGATGTCGAGAAGAATCACGCCCCTTTATGCCATACAGTGTAACAAGTTTACCTCTAACACGGAACAGATATTCTGCAGGCAGCCATATCTGCCACTCCTACCAGGGTACCCAGTCAGCTCACTTTAATAAGGCACAGTTCCCTGCTACTAAAAATGTTATTTCTACCAATCTACTTATCTTTTTAGGGTTAAAAACCAAAATTAGATTATTTTATCACTCACTGAAATGGGAAGATTCTCTAGGTGTTACGCACAGTAGACAATGAATCCTAGCAAACAGGGGTTGACTACGCACTGAGTGAGGCACACTCAGGCACAGTCCTGCACCCACTCTGAATACCTCGCTGACAAAGCGTGTGACTCCTCGCCTCAGCGAAGACATTCACACACATATACAGTCACTGGCAGCATCAGGGCCTTGACATCGCGGCCAGCGTCTACAAATATGTGGTGGCGCACCTAAGAGAATGGTTTGTCAGTTGCTGGGGCAGCAGCAAGATTTCCTGCCCCTGCACCTGTTAAAATTGGCTGCAGAAAACACCACACCCTCCTCGCCACCTAGAAAAACAATTGTCTCTGTCACTCACAGAGGGCACTACAGCTTCCCTTCCCCTCTCCTCAATTCACTTTTTTACCAATCTGCCACAGAAAGCAGTGGACTGCACCTTTCCACCCAATGAACACCATCTGTTATGCCACAGATGGCAGCACACTGCGGCACTCCCCAATAAACCTATCTTTAGTCAGCGCACAGCACCAGTACACCCCCTCCGTACTTCTGTAGTCTTCAAGTCAGCACACTGTACCCACTCCACGCTTCTATAATCTGTCACAGAAGGCAGTGCACTGCACTCACTCCATGCTTCTATAGTTTGTCGCAGAAGGTAGCACACCATAGCACTACACCCACTCCATACTTCTGTAGTCTGTTGCAGAAGTCAGCACACTGTACTCACTCCACGCTTTTATAGTCTGTCACAAAAGTCAGTGGATTGCACTACACCCACTACGCACTTCTATTATCTGTCACAGAAGGCAGTGCACTGCACCCACGCCATACTTCTATAGTCTGTTTCAAAAGGCAATGCACCACACCACACCACTACACCCACTCCATGCTTCTTCTGTCGTAGAGGTCAGTGCACAGTACCACTACACGCACTCCGCACTTGCAAAGTCTATCACTAAATGCAGTTCATTGCACCAGTCCACCTACTAAACCCTAATATAGTTTTTCACAAAACTCAGGGCACTGCACCATTGTACCACTTCACCGTTACACCCTTCTGTAGTCTGTCACAGAAGGCAGCACCCTGTACCACTCCTCCAATATACATAACTATATAATATATATTCATGTTTCTGTTAAGTTTATATGTTTCTGTCATTTGTCACTCACTTGTTCTTGAAGTCTTCCATCATGTTCTGCATGTTCCTCAGCTCGCCATCCATGCGCCCTATGTCGTTGAGCAAACTATCCACCCGCCGCCTAAGTTTGGCGATGTACATTTCAAAGAGGTGCTCGAGGGTTTTTTTTCGGGAGCTGGCTGATACACCCCCTTGCTCCTGCAGCAGGCTCCTATTGCTCTCGAGCACCTTGTTCTGTTGTTCCAGGGGTCTAACCTAAAACACAACACACAGAGGTGAAAAAACATTGTTTGAAATCTTGCTAGCCAATATTTCGTGGATCTACCATCTATTTGTACATTGAAAGCATATACTCGTGCTAGTCATGCATATAGTCATGTGCCCAGAGGCCTATGGGCGTGTGG
The DNA here is from genome assembly GCA_031753655.1 of Desmognathus santeetlah. NCBI lineage: Eukaryota > Metazoa > Chordata > Amphibia > Caudata > Plethodontidae > Desmognathus > Desmognathus santeetlah. The sequence goes on along the minus strand of JASANM010265647.1, from coordinate 6,344 downwards.
CACATTAATACATTCATTAAAGTAAAGTAAAAGAATACAAAGTGGATATCTGTGTCTAGCACAGTACTGAAATTAATCAGAGGTCTTTGCAAATCGAGTGATTTGCCTCATGATTTGGTCTCACGTGCCATTTCTTCCATCATGATTATCATCTTTTCACTTCTTTGCCCAACTTCACACCAGACGTCCACAACAATATTTCCTCCTGTATTTCTGCTATTAAGTCCTGGACGTCCTCTCACTTTCTCCATCTCAATTCTTCCAAAACTTAGGTTCTTTACTTTCCTTCTTCTGTTTCCTTTCTCATCTGCTTCCTTTATCTGACTCTGCCCGTAACCTTGGTGTTTTCTATGCACATATTTCTCATTTTGTAATCACATTTCCACTATCTCGCAGTCTTGTCAATTCCAACACTTTAATCTGACCTTTTCTCACTTTCTCTGCTGCTGACGCTCTGGCCCTTACTTCTGTTTTTCCCACCTCGATTATTGCTCTTCTCTTCTCGTTGGCCTTGCCTGCTACCACTCTTGACGCCTGCGACTGGTTTCCTTATGTTCAATCTTCCTCCTTGCTTTGACGTTTCCCCTCTTCTTATTTCTCTTCAGTGGCTCCCTTTTATGACCCGCCTATGCTTTCACTTCCTAATGTCTTGTATTCAAAGCTATCCATGGCCTGTCTTCTTCCGATCTCTCGACCACTCTCACGCTGTACTCTTCGTCTCGGCCTATTCATAGTCCCAGGACTATGATCTTAACCCCTCCTGGACCTCCATGTGCTATCGCTCGCTTTCGCTCCTTCTCTCTGGTAGGTCTTAAACTTTGGAACCCCCTTCCTCGTACTGTTCGCTCTGCCCCATAGGCAAAACTAGGATCCGTTATTAGTGTGCCAAGCAAGTGGTAATGGCTGATAAATTGAACACGGCAGTACTTTACTTTTATGTCGACCAGTTATAAAGGGGTTTGTGTGGGTTTTACCCCTACAAGAAACGTTTGAAAATGGAATAAAATGGATTTTAGAGTCAGTGCTGGGGGAAAACTTGTGCCATATTTTAAAATGTTACGGTCTGCGACTATGCTTGTATGCAAAAATGTGTTCTTTAGGTGAATGTAAAGAATGTGCCGGACACATTGTAGGTGTGGTTGAGGAAGTTTCCTCCCCACCCCCCAATGAATGTTTGAAAAAATGTGGCTTCTTGGAAGGGCTCTCCATTCATATGCACACATTAGACACTAAAGAGTTCATCTTTTCGACACCCAGGGCAAGAGAACACAGAAGGAGGAGCTGCCACACACGGTGGGGGGAGGGGGATGCTCATGGACCCCATCGACAATTGCCAACAAGGACTTTTGTTCATCCTAAATTGAGGAAAATGGAAGCCTGAGGGAGAACCATCAAATGCCTGGCAGGTAAGGCTTGGGCCTCAATCTCGAGTCCCCTGCACAACGTTGGAAGCTGGCATGCAGGTGAAAGAGTATCAAACTTCATTTTCTAAGTATTTAATGCTTTTCCGGGTTAGGAAATAGTGTTATCATATTTGTCTTGTTTGAATTTTATGAATTGACTATTGGTGTGTGCTATTCTTTTATCTATTTTTGTAATTTTTTATGGTGATTTGTTTTGAATATGTATATTTCAACGCTGTGAAGCCATATTTAATTATGCGCTATATTACATTTTTATTTATTCATTCATGACAGTACAATACACACAGCAGAGGCAGGCAGGCACCCATTTGGGCATGCAGCCTGCAGGCAATACATCACGTGACATGACATGAATGATAAACGTGCAAACAGAGCGCATGTGCTGCTTGGGCGGGAAAAGAGGGGTTTTTAAAAACAGAAAGTGAGAAACTTTAGGTTGGGTAATCGATTAAGAGAAATGCTTTTGTGAATGGCATCATTAGGAAGTATCATCAACATTTAAAAAAATAAGGTCTATTCTTTTAGTGACCACAAAAGGTCTGAGTTAGGGGACTCCTGACTGAGGCTGTGTGTTTTCTTGATTTAACTCTCTCTCTCTAGTTTGCTGCCTGCTATCCCGTTGCACTAGGTCACAGGATTCACGGTACATGCATGAAATCAAAATTTAATAAGTTTTAAAATACATTTTGTGCTTCTCAATCATGCGCCGTTATGCATGCCATGCCACCCGGCTCTCACTTTTTTGGCATCCCCGGCAAGTTGCACCCTGGGGCGCCTGCCGGTGCCGCCTATGGCAAAGGCAAGCCATGATTCCTGCTATGATATGCGATGAAGAATACCAGTTTATCCTTGTAGAGTGCTCTGATCAAGAAATCGATGACATACTGAAGGAAGTATTTGCCGCTATATGTGTGTTATTTGGAACAACTTGATTATTTGTTTGATAGACTTTTATTTAAACAGCAACATTGAAGTTACATGGAACCTTTCTGGACACTGGCAAATGTGATATCACCTGAAGGTAGGAACTAACCAAATACTAGTGTCAATCACAGAACAACTTTGTAGAGTGAGCTGTTTGTTTCTTCACTGCATTGCCTTTAAAACTTGAGGGGACTCTGCATATTTTTGTGGGTGATATCAATAATACATGCTAAGGTTGGAAGGTCTTTCCATAGCTTCCACAGGACACTACCCCAGTGCGAAGGAGAAGTTATACTTACCTCTTCAAAGAGACTCATCAGGAAGAGAGTCATCAGAAAGTTGATCTTGTTGATTCGGGGGTCCATCATGGTCTTCAGGTCCACCTTGTTTATGTAGTCAACGTCCACGTCCTGTAATGGACAGGTACAGGGGATCAATCAGACAATGTATATAAGCGGGTACGGATCTTCTGGGCATGATACCAGCTATTATAATTGTTAATTGTTTATCGTAAAGTTCATAGAGCATTCAGCCCATGATTAGACAGTGGCGTTACCACTTTTTGATCATGTTTAGACTCTCACCTATTTAAGCACCACAAAGTGATTTTCTGCAATGCTGCGCCTGTTGACTTCTTCCTTGTATCTGCAGGGATTCAAAAGACACAGTGCTTAGCACATCTTGTAGTTATATAGTGGAGTGTATATAAAAGTATTTCCCTTGCACTCGTATGGTACATAAATGAAATCTGTTTGCAGTCACTTGGTATAATCAACCCCCAAACTGACACCGTTTCCACTTCAGCTTCTGCCTGTTTTTCTCACCCAGACTTGTCTCTGAAGTGCAGATACAACCAGCTGCTCCTCGTAGTATGTAGTAGAGTTTATCAAACAACCACCCTGACATTTTTCGAGGGAAATTAAAGAAGGTTGTAGTTTTCTGAATGACATGAATACGCAGAAAAAGTAGCATTTCTCTTTATTACCACTCTCAATTGCAACACATATATGCCATACAAAACAAATATAAGAAATAAAAGAAATACTACTCCTCAGCAGGCAGTCTTCCCATATCCCAGAAGACATCAGCACCACTCTATGATCACCCATATAAAGCCAACGCTGTCACTCAACTCTATTTTGCAAATAGAACTCTTGCCCCAGATCAAACTGCAAACCCACAGTAAAAGGGAGGGTAGAGTATGAACCTAACTAAAAAACAGGAAGGGACATTTATTCTGCATCTCCTTGTCATTCAGAAAACTACAAGGTTCCTTCATTATACTAAAAAAAAGTACAATTTATTTCACTCCACGGAGACTCGAATAAGTTCCAATTTCAAAGCCCATGTACCATCAACTGACTGCCAAAGCCAGAAGTGAATCCACCCGATGTTGACGGTACCAGTAATAAATCTGAAGCACTAGCCCAGTTGGCAGGCTTCACACCCTCTCAAAGCACAACCATAGTGTAATCAACTCGATCCAGACTTAACCAAACGAGACCCAAGCATCCAAAATCCCTCTACTACTGAAGAGGCAAGAATTTCCAGAATGTAGCGGGCATAAATCTCTACAAGCCGTACACAAATCTACTCTCTAATCAATATCAAATGTCGGAAAATAAAATCTCAGCACATCAACATGAAATGAATAAATATATGTATTCATATTCTTTTTTTTACCATTCTTAACCTAAAAAATAAAGACCATCCAGCAAACCAGACCTCGTATAAGAACCAATAGAAGCAGAACAGTGCAGAGGACACACTCAGTAAAGGATGGTCAGGACAAATCAAAAGAACATGGGCATCCTTTATTCCCCGCTGTCAAGAGGGATGGTCAATGTCATAAGTAAGTGTACCAACCAGATCTCGGCAAACAAACTCTACAAAGTGTCTAGGAACATATGCCTAGATGCAGGTCCTGCAACAGCCAAAAGAAATCCACAGGCCTGGTCCACAGCTCTCCAGAGCTGGAAAAACAAGGCACTTGGGTTCCTTTTACGAGATCTTATGAAAGTAAGCTGTAAGAGGAGTGACAAATCCATATCATAGCAGAGCGAAGCTGCAATATCAATGGCCACTTATTTTTAGATGCAGGCCCTTCATCTTCAAGAATCAGGGCTATAACGGAAACCAATCCAAGAAGTGCTCCTTGGCACTCCAACTCTGAAGGGGCTGATCACAAAGGTGATGCATTGGCGATTGTCAAGAAGCCTGCCAAAGTGGGGATCAATCGCTTCAAATGGCAACAGAAGTCTGCAATATCTCTGGCCACTTATTTTAAGATGCAGGGCCCGCATCTTTCAGAACCATAGACCAAACAGAAGCCAAGAGGGTCATGCTCAGTGGTACCATGCTCAGTGGTACTCCAACTCTGAAGAGGCTGCCTGCTTGTCTAGAAGTATGCCAATGTCAGGAGTCACTGCTTCAAATGGCAGCCAGATGCAGGCCCTGCGTCTTTCAGAATCACAGACCAAACAGAAGCCAAGAGGCTCAAGATCAGGCTTCCAAGAAGATGTTACATGCAGGAAGTGTAATTCACAGGAGACCTCACTCTGTTGTCAAGCACTGAGCCAACAGATTGAAACTGATGACTTGGCCAACGCTTAATAAAACATACCAATAATTCATTATTGCATTTAAAGGGTTGCCTCCTTCCATAGCGGGTCTGTGTAATGACAGTGGTTTCATGGCACTGTATGCCAATTACACTGACCAGGACTCCCAAGTTTTATGGGTCCGGGATAATTTTTTAAAAATTAAAATGGGTGGTATGGTGCCCGGGGCCTATGGCCCCTTCGCTCATTTTAATTAACCAAAAAAACCTGAACCTACACATGGACTCAGGGGAAAGGTAGGTGCAATTGATATGAAGTGTCATAAAACTGCTGTCGTTACAGTACACCTAGCATAGCAACAACGGCAGAAACACCATTCGCCCCAGTGCAGAATGTCATTAGCCAAAAGGAATTATTTAGGTTTAGAAAACAGAAGACCCTAGGATGCTGTATTAGGGCAAAAGCTGGTCACATCTACTATCATAGTAGATTTTTTGTTTGTTTTGCAACTGATATAAAAAATCCAAGAAAGAACAGGCCCAAAACCTCAACTAACCAAATGCAGAAATCTAGTTACACTGATTACAGGTCATCTGGAGCAGTGCAAGATTGTTTCAGAAAATCCTAATCCTTGTTACAGTGCCCTTCACATCCCTGACCTGCATGGGGCGCTGTCGCCCCCTGCCGCCACGGAGGGGGTCGCTTTGGGGCGCTTATCGCCCGAAGCACTCCCTCCGCGCCAGGGGCAACCCCTCTGGGGTTCACCCATGTTAGGGGGCCCAGCCCGAAGCAGTGGCACTATTCTAAAGCATCTTGACATGCTTGTTGAGGTGCTGGAGTAGAAGCCCTCCTCTCTGCTAGCGAGGGGGGTGTTAGCGGTAGCTCTGGGGGTGTACCGGGTATCGCCCGGTGCTCCCCGAAAGTTCGCGACCAAACAGGAAGTTGGGAAGCACAGTCGGATACTAGGGGCCTGATTACGAGTTGGTCGGTAATGAACTTTTGGCGGTATGTACCGCCAAAAGTGCATTACCAACCAACTATTTTGCGGTAAGGGGCTACTGCAACATTATGAGTTTGGCGGCATGTACCTAGGTACATACCGCCAAAAACAGAATGCCCTTACTGCAATCTCCCTTAACGGGAGATTATGGGAAGGGTTTTTGCGGTAATCCCCATGGGGATTACCGGAAAAAAATACCGCCCCGATAGGGCAGGCGGTATTGCCCTGCTTCCTATGGAAGCGGTGCCCTGCTTCCCATGGAAGCAGGGCACCAATATTTTGCACTATTTCCTAGGAAATAGTGCAAAATATTAAAAAATGCAAAAAAAAAACGGTTGTGAAACCGCGCTATTTGGCGGTATGTACCACATGGGTACATACCGCCAAATATTGGCGGTATGTACCTTTTGCGGTACGTACCGCATGGGTACATAC
>JASANM010254571.1:0-11740 GCA_031753655.1 Desmognathus santeetlah | reverse complement strand
ATACGAGATTATCATTAAATAAGAGATTATTATTATTAGTGAAGAGATACTAATTATATGAGGACAGTTTAAATTGTACTAATAATTTAATCTAGAGGTTGAGAATGTTTTAATTTTTTTTCCATCTATATCAGATTCTTTCTTGGGTTTAGGGGTTTAGGGGTCCTACCTAGACGGATGGAAAGGTAACATTGAAAAGTAACATTGTTTCAGTGTCTTTACTGTTCCAGCTAATGAATATTAGTTATTCTTGTCAGATATTGGATATTTGTTTTCCAAATTGGATGTAGATAATTAACTTTTTTACTATTATGAGCACTCTATCATTGAGTGTTATTGCTCATATATATTTTTGACATGATGTTGTTCTTAGTTCAGTATTTTCACATCATGTTATTCTCGGTTCACTAATCATTGCAATTGTGGGACTCTTGATTTCTATTTAATATGTGTAGAGATTGCCGCTGTTTTTCCCATTTCTACTGTTCTTCTTCGCCCGCTTGGGCTTTCCCTGTCTTCACGTATTACGAATGCCGTCTTGGCTTTGCGCATGCGCCCTGTCAATTTTTCGACTCGGTCATTGCGCACGCGCATTGGCTTGCATTTATTCCGCTTCCGGCAGGCTTCACTTCACTTGTTGCTGTTCCGTTGAACGTGCGGGCTCGGTGTTACCCAGTGCCAGGTATGTTGTATTTAACCCTGACCCTCTGAGTTTTTTTGTAATAATTACACCCCGAGGCCTTGATTCCATGCTCTGTTTCTGGCCCTCTGTTTTTAGAGCTGGAATTCGTCCCCTGGCCCAATCTACCGAGTGATCTCTGTTGCCGATCCGGGTATGTGTTGACTTACTAACGCTACTAGTTCACAACACCGGTTGATTTAGCACTTCCAATTTATTTGCTTTTTGTCAATTATTCCTTCCAGACCCTGAGACTCTCCGTTGTCTGTGAATTTTGAATTTTCTGAAGTGACTTGGCACTTCTGGTATGTTCTTACCTATTTCTGTTGTGCCACGAGCGTATTATTAATAGTTTTCCCTTAACATCGGCTGTGGCCGCTCAGTCACTATACTGGTTATTAACATAACATCCTCCATCGGGCACAATTGTCTTGATTTTGGCCTCACTTTTGTTCTTTTATGGCCCACTCACGGCACTGGACTAACCCTACAGTTTACGGCTCTATTCCACCCCGAGTAGTGCACCAGTGTTCGTTTTGTGCACCAGTGTTCGCCTTCTCCACTGAAGCATGCATTTTTCAGCAACCTTTTGATGCATCTTTTTCTTTTTCTTTTTCTTTTCTTTAGCAACAAACCCCGCCTCTCCCCGTAGAAAGCCATAAAGCAATTACTGAATGGCTGAAACATGTAGGAGTATAAAAGAATGTTTTTAATTGCTTTTAATTGTTTTTAGTCGCTTTGGTTGTGGGTTGTTGCATTATAGGTCTTTGCTCTAAGTAAACAGTTGGTCTGAGTGAAGACCGGCCGTAGACATCTGGTCTCTCTTCTGACCATTTGTCTCTCTTGCCAGCTCTTGAAAATTTAAAACTGGTTTGCAAAGCATTTTCTTGTCACTAGACCAATGGTCTGCACTAATTGCCAGCTCTTGAATTGTAAAACTGGCTTGTAAAATTCCTTTCCTTGTGAACACGTTGATCTATGTTCTTGTTTTACGTGAAATATTGTTTAGATGAGTTGGCCCATGAGAAGAGCCAGAATAAAAAGTAATTAATTATCATACATATCCAGCCTTTGGCTCTATTTTTACCAGGCTGTTGATATATATTGACTTAATGATCAAAAGAATTGCAGGTTTTTTGTGTGTTTTACAGTTAACTGCGTGAGCCTGCTTATTGCAGTTTTGTACCTTCTTGTGGTGATGGTACTTCCGCCCTTTGGGGCGGTTAGGTCGGTTTGTAGCACTGTTTTGACATTTGAATCCATTTTCAACTATGTCTGATGTAGAATCCACCTCAGATAAATTAGAAGCTCACATTAAGGAGCTTTTAAAAAGAACAAGTGCATTTACATTAGAGGAAAATTCTTCTATCCCTAATTCAGATGAGCTTCTTCAGCTATATAAGCGTTTTATAAGAACAGAGAACCACGAGACTCTTATGATAGAATACCTCAGAAGTAAAGTACTACCAAGCGGTCTCGTCGTTACAAACGAACCAAAACTTTTTTTAGACAGACCAGAATTTCTCCGCATATGGAGTGAAATAGCCAACAAATGCGGCAGAGAATGGCTTGTCCTCATTATTGACACCGCGTGTGTAGTGTCTAAAGAACTTGAAGCAGAAATCAAAAAAAGAATAGCCACTGAAAAAGAGACATTTAGCCCTGCTGAGTTTAAAAAACGACTTGAACTCCTTGATAAGGAAACAAAAGAGTTTAAAGATTATTTGCTAACCGAAAAAATCAATAAATTAAAGAAAGATATCCATTTTTATAAACACGAACAGGCGTTTCCATATATCCTTAAGGAGTACCAAGAGTACAAGAGAACCAGGCAAACAAGAAATTTGAGGCAACCAAACAACAGGTTCCAACCACACTCAGCCTTCAGCGATACTAGCAGTGACAGTGATAAGGGAACAACAAATAGAAATAATCAGTGGCCACCCAATCGTAGGGGTAGAGGTAGAGGTAGACGGGGGAGGGGATACCCCCAACCATGGCGACCAGGTCCTTGGAACCCGTGGTATCCACAAGGGCAAAATCCACAAAGTCAGCCACCTTTAGAACAGCCCCCACCAGTATTCGCCCAGCAACAGTCGTCTGCGCCCTTATCTTTACCCTCATGGTTCACTCCCCTCCCTCAGCGCCATGTAGCTTTTTTAGGGGTAGAGAGGGAGGAGGAGGACGAGGATCTATGGCCACAGGAGGGGGCGAGCATGACACGGAGCGGTCTACCCTTCAGATAGCCCCATCCTTGGTACACAACATTTCATCCCTCATTCTGAGCCCACTCCAAGAAAGAGTACTCAATAAAGGCTTAGGGTTTGTTCCAACCAACCCCTTTGATACTTTCACCACCTTGAATGAACTTAAAAGTCTTATGCGCAAGATCCGCCTCAAACAGTTTTTTGAGGAAAATGAAGATTATGAGACCAATAACATTACTGGCCTACGTCAACCGTCCACCTTTCATCCTCCTTTCAGTAAAAACACCCCTGAAAGTACCACCTTTGAGAGAGCAGTACTTAGGGACATTGAAGCAATCAACCCCTCTGTTCTCAAGACTTTCCATAATTTGACTAAAGATGAGTGGACTGCGCTCCGAGATCTTAGTAATAACCAAGAGGTGATTATAAAAAGCGCCGACAAGGGAGGTGCCATTGTGGTTCAGGATAGAGAGAAATATATTGACGAAGTTAACAGACAGCTTGCAAATACTAGCAGTTATAGAAGGATCTCTAAAGATCCTGGTAAGGAACTTATTGTGGAAATTGCACGTGAAACTCAGAGGGCACTTGATGCAGGGTGGATCAGCAAGCAAGAATTCGCTTTCCTTAACCCTAAAAACACAAGGTGTCCTGTTTTATATACACTACCAAAGATCCACAAACATCAAACTAGCCCTCCAGGTAGACCCATTGTTTCGGGTATAGGTTCTATTCTTGAACCGCTGTCTCAGTATGCTGATCACTTTCTTAAACCGTTTGTCCCGAAAATGAAATCTTTTACGCTGAACAGCACTTCTATTATTAATCTGTGTGAAGACCTACCTTTTAATAATGTGGACCAATGGTTGATTTCCATGGACATTGAATCCCTATATACTAGTATCCCCCAGCAGGCCACATTGGAAGTGGTTGAGTGCACTCTCAACACCCGCACTGAACACCTTTCCGTCCCTACCAATTTCATTCTTTGGGCCACCCGTACTGCTCTCACCAGAAACTATTTCTCATTTAACGATGATTTGTACGAGCAGATTGGCGGGACTGCCATGGGCACCACCTTTGGGCCAACCCTGGCCAATCTTTATGTCGATAGTTTTGAGACTAAATTCATTTATGATACCAATAACCCTTTCCAAAATAACATCCTTCAATGGCAAAGATATATAGACGATATTTTTATAATATGGGACGGTTCAGAAATGGAAATCAACCAATTCCACGATTGGATAAACAAATGTGATCCACACCTCAGGTTCACCCTGGAGAAAAGCCAGGTTGCTCTCCCATTTTTGGATCTAAAGATTTTTCACGATAATGGTAAACTTAGCATTACTTTGCATAAAAAATCCACTGACAAAAATGCTGGTTTACATTATGCTAGTTTTCACCCTCCTCATGTTAAAAAGAACCTTCCATTTGGCCAGTTTTTAAGGATCAGAAGGAACTGTACCAGTTTAAAGAATTATATGACAGAGGCAGGGATTTTGAGCACCAAATTGGTTACTAGAGGCTACCCACCTGGTTTGGTCAAACGCTCACTTAAACGAGCGAAGTATTTTAATAGAGATCTTATGCTTGTCCCGAAAACCAGTAAAGAAAAGACCGAGCGTTTGGTCTTTGTTACAACCTACTCTACAGCCTCGTTTGCCATACAAAAGATCATTAGAAAGCATTGGCACGTGCTCAATATGGGCAAAAGCCACTTCCAACGCCCCCTTTTTGCCTACAAGCGTAGCAAAAACCTGAAGAACTTTTTGGTACATAGCAAACTTCGAACCATAAAAACTGCCAAAACTGGGGTTAGAGGTATGCTTCATCTTCCACCTTTGAAAGGCCATTCTCCCTGCGGTGCGCGTACATGTACCTTCTGCAGAACAACTGTGCGATCTAAAACTATTGATTTGGGTCTCACAACCGAATGGGAGCAAAGGTGTCTCACCAACTGTAATTCTACAGGTGTAGTTTATGTTGTGAAATGTCCTTGTAATTTAATTTACATTGGGAAAACCAAGAGGAAGATCCGTGACAGGCTCACTGAACACCGTAGCTGTATAAAAAATAAGGTGTTTTCTGAACCCATGGTACAACATTGTGTGGATCACAGTCACAGCTTTGAAGACTTGAGATGGTCAATAATTGAAAAGGTCACTGGAAGAACGCAAGCTGACCTGGAAACAAGACTGCATGAGAGGGAGCAGCGTTGGATCATTCGTACCAATTGTCACCGTATCGGTCTGAATGAAGCGCTGGAGATTTGACGATAATTTGCATTTCTCACTTTAAATTGTAGTATTCATTTAAAGGTTTTGTTTTCCATCCCTATTATTTTCCTTTGCATAAAAGAATTTTTGACATCATGTTGTTCTCAGTTTACTACTTTAGACTTCCAATAATCATTGCAATTGTGGGATTCTTTATATAAAATATGTGTAGTAATTGTTGCTTATGTTTCCATCTCTACTGTTCTTCTCCTTTGCCTGCTTGGGCTGTCCCCGTCTTTATTTACTTTTTACGAATGCCGTCTTGGTTTTGCGCATGCGCCCTGTCATATATTTCGACTCGGTCGTTGCGCATGCGCATTGGTTTGCATTTATACCGCTTCCGGCAGGCTTCATTTCACTTGTTGCTGTTCCTTTGAACGTGCGGGCTCGGTGTGACCCACTGCCAGGTATGTTTTACTTAACCCTGATTCTTCTTGAGTTTATTTGTAATATTTACACCCCGTGGCCTTGATTCCATGCTCTGTTTCTGGCCCTTTGTTTTTAGAGCTGGATTTTGTCCCCTGGTCCAATCTACTGAGTGACCTCTGTTGCCGATCCGGGTATGTGTTTACTTCTAATCGCTACTAGTTCACAATACCGGTTGTTTTTGGCACTTTCAAATTATGTCTTTTTTATGTCACTATCTCCTTTCAGACCCTGAGATCCTCCGTTGTCTTTGAATTTGCTTTCTCTGAAGTGACTTCTGGCACTTCTGGTATGTTCTTACCTATTTTTATTGAGGCACATTTGTGTGCCGCGAGCGTATTACTAATAGTTTCCCTTTAACAGTGGCTGCGGCCGTTGAGTCATTACACTGGTTATTTATCAATTAACATCCTCCATTAGGCACAATGCTCTTGATTGCGGCCTCACTCTTGTTCCGATAATGATACATTTCACCTACTCACGGCACTGGACTAATTTTGTAGTTCACGGCTTCACTCCACTTAGACTAGTGTGCCAGTGTTCGCTTGTTCCACCTAAGCATGCACCTTTAGCAACTCTTTGATGCATCTTTTTCTTTTTCTTTTTCTTTTCCTTAGCAACAAACCCCGCCTCTCCCCGTAGAAAGCCATAAAGCAATTACTGAATGGCTGAAACATGTAGGAGTATAAAAGAATGTTTTTAATTGCTTTTAATTGTTTTTAGTCGCTTTGGTTGTGGGTTGTTGCATTATAGGTCTTTGCTCTAAGTAAACAGTTGGTCTGAGTGAAGACCGGCCGTAGACATCTGGTCTCTCTTCTGACCATTTGTCTCTCTTGCCAGCTCTTGAAAATTTAAAACTGGTTTGCAAAGCATTTTCTTGTCACTAGACCAATGGTCTGCACTAATTGCCAGCTCTTGAATTGTAAAACTGGCTTGTAAAATTCCTTTCCTTGTGAACACGTTGATCTATGTTCTTGTTTTACGTGAAATATTGTTTAGATGAGTTGGCCCATGAGAAGAGCCAGAATAAAAAGTAATTAATTATCATACATATCCAGCCTTTGGCTCTATTTTTACCAGGCTGTTGATATATATTGACTTAATGATCAAAAGAATTGCAGGTTTTTTGTGTGTTTTACAGTTAACTGCGTGAGCCTGCTTATTGCAGTTTTGTACCTTCTTGTGGTGATGGTACTTCCGCCCTTTGGGGCGGTTAGGTCGGTTTGTAGCACTGTTTTGACATTTGAATCCATTTTCAACTATGTCTGATGTAGAATCCACCTCAGATAAATTAGAAGCTCACATTAAGGAGCTTTTAAAAAGAACAAGTGCATTTACATTAGAGGAAAATTCTTCTATCCCTAATTCAGATGAGCTTCTTCAGCTATATAAGCGTTTTATAAGAACAGAGAACCACGAGACTCTTATGATAGAATACCTCAGAAGTAAAGTACTACCAAGCGGTCTCGTCGTTACAAACGAACCAAAACTTTTTTTAGACAGACCAGAATTTCTCCGCATATGGAGTGAAATAGCCAACAAATGCGGCAGAGAATGGCTTGTCCTCATTATTGACACCGCGTGTGTAGTGTCTAAAGAACTTGAAGCAGAAATCAAAAAAAGAATAGCCACTGAAAAAGAGACATTTAGCCCTGCTGAGTTTAAAAAACGACTTGAACTCCTTGATAAGGAAACAAAAGAGTTTAAAGATTATTTGCTAACCGAAAAAATCAATAAATTAAAGAAAGATATCCATTTTTATAAACACGAACAGGCGTTTCCATATATCCTTAAGGAGTACCAAGAGTACAAGAGAACCAGGCAAACAAGAAATTTGAGGCAACCAAACAACAGGTTCCAACCACACTCAGCCTTCAGCGATACTAGCAGTGACAGTGATAAGGGAACAACAAATAGAAATAATCAGTGGCCACCCAATCGTAGGGGTAGAGGTAGAGGTAGACGGGGGAGGGGATACCCCCAACCATGGCGACCAGGTCCTTGGAACCCGTGGTATCCACAAGGGCAAAATCCACAAAGTCAGCCACCTTTAGAACAGCCCCCACCAGTATTCGCCCAGCAACAGTCGTCTGCGCCCTTATCTTTACCCTCATGGTTCACTCCCCTCCCTCAGCGCCATGTAGCTTTTTTAGGGGTAGAGAGGGAGGAGGAGGACGAGGATCTATGGCCACAGGAGGGGGCGAGCATGACACGGAGCGGTCTACCCTTCAGATAGCCCCATCCTTGGTACACAACATTTCATCCCTCATTCTGAGCCCACTCCAAGAAAGAGTACTCAATAAAGGCTTAGGGTTTGTTCCAACCAACCCCTTTGATACTTTCACCACCTTGAATGAACTTAAAAGTCTTATGCGCAAGATCCGCCTCAAACAGTTTTTTGAGGAAAATGAAGATTATGAGACCAATAACATTACTGGCCTACGTCAACCGTCCACCTTTCATCCTCCTTTCAGTAAAAACACCCCTGAAAGTACCACCTTTGAGAGAGCAGTACTTAGGGACATTGAAGCAATCAACCCCTCTGTTCTCAAGACTTTCCATAATTTGACTAAAGATGAGTGGACTGCGCTCCGAGATCTTAGTAATAACCAAGAGGTGATTATAAAAAGCGCCGACAAGGGAGGTGCCATTGTGGTTCAGGATAGAGAGAAATATATTGACGAAGTTAACAGACAGCTTGCAAATACTAGCAGTTATAGAAGGATCTCTAAAGATCCTGGTAAGGAACTTATTGTGGAAATTGCACGTGAAACTCAGAGGGCACTTGATGCAGGGTGGATCAGCAAGCAAGAATTCGCTTTCCTTAACCCTAAAAACACAAGGTGTCCTGTTTTATATACACTACCAAAGATCCACAAACATCAAACTAGCCCTCCAGGTAGACCCATTGTTTCGGGTATAGGTTCTATTCTTGAACCGCTGTCTCAGTATGCTGATCACTTTCTTAAACCGTTTGTCCCGAAAATGAAATCTTTTACGCTGAACAGCACTTCTATTATTAATCTGTGTGAAGACCTACCTTTTAATAATGTGGACCAATGGTTGATTTCCATGGACATTGAATCCCTATATACTAGTATCCCCCAGCAGGCCACATTGGAAGTGGTTGAGTGCACTCTCAACACCCGCACTGAACACCTTTCCGTCCCTACCAATTTCATTCTTTGGGCCACCCGTACTGCTCTCACCAGAAACTATTTCTCATTTAACGATGATTTGTACGAGCAGATTGGCGGGACTGCCATGGGCACCACCTTTGGGCCAACCCTGGCCAATCTTTATGTCGATAGTTTTGAGACTAAATTCATTTATGATACCAATAACCCTTTCCAAAATAACATCCTTCAATGGCAAAGATATATAGACGATATTTTTATAATATGGGACGGTTCAGAAATGGAAATCAACCAATTCCACGATTGGATAAACAAATGTGATCCACACCTCAGGTTCACCCTGGAGAAAAGCCAGGTTGCTCTCCCATTTTTGGATCTAAAGATTTTTCACGATAATGGTAAACTTAGCATTACTTTGCATAAAAAATCCACTGACAAAAATGCTGGTTTACATTATGCTAGTTTTCACCCTCCTCATGTTAAAAAGAACCTTCCATTTGGCCAGTTTTTAAGGATCAGAAGGAACTGTACCAGTTTAAAGAATTATATGACAGAGGCAGGGATTTTGAGCACCAAATTGGTTACTAGAGGCTACCCACCTGGTTTGGTCAAACGCTCACTTAAACGAGCGAAGTATTTTAATAGAGATCTTATGCTTGTCCCGAAAACCAGTAAAGAAAAGACCGAGCGTTTGGTCTTTGTTACAACCTACTCTACAGCCTCGTTTGCCATACAAAAGATCATTAGAAAGCATTGGCACGTGCTCAATATGGGCAAAAGCCACTTCCAACGCCCCCTTTTTGCCTACAAGCGTAGCAAAAACCTGAAGAACTTTTTGGTACATAGCAAACTTCGAACCATAAAAACTGCCAAAACTGGGGTTAGAGGTATGCTTCATCTTCCACCTTTGAAAGGCCATTCTCCCTGCGGTGCGCGTACATGTACCTTCTGCAGAACAACTGTGCGATCTAAAACTATTGATTTGGGTCTCACAACCGAATGGGAGCAAAGGTGTCTCACCAACTGTAATTCTACAGGTGTAGTTTATGTTGTGAAATGTCCTTGTAATTTAATTTACATTGGGAAAACCAAGAGGAAGATCCGTGACAGGCTCACTGAACACCGTAGCTGTATAAAAAATAAGGTGTTTTCTGAACCCATGGTACAACATTGTGTGGATCACAGTCACAGCTTTGAAGACTTGAGATGGTCAATAATTGAAAAGGTCACTGGAAGAACGCAAGCTGACCTGGAAACAAGACTGCATGAGAGGGAGCAGCGCTGGATCATCCGTACCAATTGTCACCATATCGGTCTGAATGAAGCGCTGGAGATTTGATTTGAGTTGAATTTTTACTTTAAACTGTCTTTATCCAACTAAAGGGTTTTTTCTTCCATCCCCATAATTTTTGACATGTTGTTCTTAGTTCAGTATTTTCACATCTAATCACTCTTGACTTCTATTTAATATGTGTAGAGATTGCCAATGTTTTTTCCATCTCTACTGTTCTTCTTCGCCCGCTCGGGCTTTCCCTGTCTTCACGTATTAAGAATGCCGTCTTGGCTTTGCGCATGCGCCCTGTCAATTTTCCGACTCGATCATTGCGCACGCGCATTGGCATGCATGTCTTCATGTCTCACGAATGCCGCTTTGGCCTTGCGCATGCGCCCTGTCAATTTTCCGACTCGGTCATTGCGCACGCGCATTGACATGCATTTATTCCGCTTCCGGCAGGCTTCACTTCACTTGCTGCTGCTCCGTTGAACGTGCGGGCTCGTTGTTACCCATTGCCAGGTATGCTTTATTTAACCCTGACCCTCTTTGAGTTTTTTTGTAATAATTACACCCCGAGGCCTTGCTTCCATGCTCTGTTTCTGGCCCTCTTTTTCAGAGCTGGAATTCGTCCCCTGGCCCATCCTACTGAGTGATCTTTGTTGCCGATCCGGGTATGTGCTGACTTATTAACACTACTAGTACACAACACCGATTTATTTAGCACTTTCAATTTATGCTGCTGTGGAGAGGCTACCCTGCTGCTCGAGCTTGAGAACTCTGCACTTTGGAGCTGTTGGCTACCTATTGGCGCCAGGAGGAACCTGGGGGGGCATCACATTGGAGCGTACTTTGCAGGGGAGAGGCCAACCGGGCCATTAGACCCTAGCATGAATACTCTTTCACTCGGCTATGCTGTCACTTACCAGGAGTGGAAAATGACAGGGGCTGTGATGTGGACATCGTCGAGGTTGCTGCAGGGCACTGTGGTGACGCTGTGAATACGCTGGTGAAATTGCTTAACCGTGCCCTGAAGGACGATGCCGCCGGGTATGTAGCCATTATTGCTGAGGGGCGGAGGAGCTCCGCACGCTGGACGATGGAACTTTCAAGTGATTTGAATGCGCAGGAGCGCATGCTCGAAGAGGTGGAGCTTCATGACGAGGGGATAGCGACGATTCCAGAGGAGGTCGTTTACTAATGACGTGTACGCGTCTGAGCATATTTGCGTCTTTGACTGAGTCTGTCACACTAATACCTCCAGCCCTTTATTTAATAATTTGTTTATTTATTTAAAAGCTTTTGTAATGCAATTAGGTTCCACCGGCTTTTAACTGCAAAAAACATTGTCACAAATCAGATAACCGAAAGACATACAAAGCACACCAATAGTGAGGCGAAAAAATAAAAAGCAAGAAGCACAACTAAAATGGTGGAATCATGACGGACAAGCATTCCCACAGGAATGGATTTCAAATACTGTCCCTGGTGAGAGCTCTTCTGGTGGGCAGCAAGTCCACCCGTGATGCTCGGGAAGCCAGAAACCTTTGTTTATTTGAGGCTGCTCGTCAAATGAGCGCTTGATTTTTTTGTTGCGGAAGTGGGGTGAAGACACTCCCCAGCATGTTAGAGCACCGCTTCTGTTGGTGTTCATGAAAGGCGGGCCTACGTGGTCTAGTAAAGGCCTGTTGGCAGGTCCATCCTTGGAGGATTCCATTAGTCTGTCGGACCTGACC
>JASANM010243501.1:0-11845 GCA_031753655.1 Desmognathus santeetlah | reverse complement strand
CAGATCGAATCATTGTATAGAGACCAGAACACATTCAGTAGAAGTGTATTTCAGAAAAACACAGGTTCCTGAAATAATGACGATTACCAAAAGTGCTCACCCATTCACTACTGAATGGAAAAACAGACGGTTGACAGTACACTTGAGGGATGACAGAGAATGGAAATCAGAGTTGGATGGGAATTGTTTACGGTTTTCACTCAGGATGAAAGTCCCTGAAAGTAAGGAAGGGGAAAGGTCAGAATGTAAACAAACCCAAATGGTTGTGACATTGGCACAGGTGAATGAACAGTGGCTGGTCCCAGTACAGCTAAACCATCATAATCAGGAATTTCATGCTAAATTGAATTTGGTAGGGGAGCGCAGTGCGGTGAGAGAAGAGGATTTTAGCAAATTACAAGGAAATAACCCACTATTGTTTCTACCCATGATGGATCAAACGGTGAAAGGTCTGGATAACCCGGATTCTGTTCATGACGTCACAGGTAGAGCAATGATACCGGTCACTATTGGAGGCAAGCCCACGTGGCACAACTTCCTAATAGTGAAGGGAACCCTAAACAGTGTTTACATAGCACAGGACATCTTGCACAGAATGGCAGCATTCATTGATTTGCACCAAAAATGTCTCTGGGCAAAAATACAGACACCATGGCAGTTTTTAGATGCTGAAACAGCATTTAAGAGCGACCAGATAGCGCCTTATGCAGTGGAAGTTGAGACAAATAAGGAGATAATCGTGCCAGCCAATACAAGGCAAGTCACTCTACAGCTGAATGTCAGAAAGGGACAGGAGTTGAAAGGAAGCAAAGACGCTTTTGTCAATATAAATAAGGAAATCAGTGACTTGGGATTGGAGCTTGCATACATGCCCCTAGTGGAACTTCAAAATGGAAGCTGCAAGATACTCATTGATAATCTGAACTGCTATGATGTCACTTTGAGAAGTGGCCTGTTAGTGGGGACAGCATTATCTGATCAGTATTATGCAGCAGATTTGTCAACCCAGATATTAGGAGTGATACCAGAGATGCAGGATCAGGAAGAGGGAGTCACATTTAGTGAAATACCTTCTCTCCCTCTAGGGAAGTATAAAATCCAATCAGTATATCCACATGAAGCGAGTGGTGGTACCCAACATGTCATAGAAGGGGAATGCATTGTATTTAAAATAAATGACCCGGAATGGCTATTAGCGGAAGAACTGACCATGGGGGAGGAAGTGCCCAAACAGGTCTGGAATATGGAATTAACACAGAAATTAGAGGAACAATGTGAAATAGACAAAATTCAGACTTTTCCTGAATTTGATAAGTTAGTGAATGAACAGATAGTGAAAGCAGAAGGCTGCACAACGGATGAGGAAAGACAAAAATTAAAACAAATATTGTTCAAGTTCAGGGATGTATTTTCGCGAGACTCATATGACTGTGGGCTAACGGACTTACATGTGGTGAAGATTGAGACAGATCCTAACCTTCCCCCAGTCTTCCAGAGACAATATCGGTTACCGCTAGCGTCTATGGAAGCGTTGGATGAGATTATTAAAAACCTGGAGGATAGGAAAATAATTCGTAAAGCGCACAGTACTTACAACACTCCGATTTTAGCGATAATGAAAGCGTCAGGGAGTTGGCGTCTTTGCTCCGACTTGAGAAAATTAAACCAGAGAGTACACAAGTCTAGATGGCCACTCCCATATATAGATTTAGGATTATCGCAAGTGCAGGGGGCAAAGGTTATGACATGCCTTGACCTGACGAGCGCATATTGGTGTTTAAGGGTTCAAGGTCAAGACCAACACAAGCTAGCGTTCAGCCACCGGAACATTGGCTTCTGTTTCCAAAGATTGCCATTTGGGTTCATCAATGCAGGATCCGAGTTTAATGTATTCCTGACGAAGGCCCTACCTGATGCACAGCAACGCGGCACCATCACCTACGTTGATGATGTGTTGGTGAAAAGTCCTGACATTGAAAGTCACTTCATTGAAGTCGAGCACGTGCTCCAGCAACTGCTGGATGCAGGTGTCAAGGTATCATTACAAAAAGCACAGTGGTTCCGTACCAAGGTTAATTTCCTAGGGCATGAAATCACCCCTCAGGGAATTAATCCACAGAAAAAGAGAGTAGAGGCCCTATATAAATTGAAAGATCCCAGTACCATCAGAGAGTTAAGAAGCCTGCTTGGTTTGTTAAACTATAGTAGAAAATTCATAGAAGACTATGCAGAAATTACCCAGCCTCTGGTGAGATTGCTTAGAAAGGGAATACCATGGAAATGGGGAGATGAGCAGGTGAAGGCAGTAAAATTATTGAAAGAAAGAATGACAAATGCTCCATGTTTGGCATATCCAATTAAAGGGAAAGAGTATTTCATTGAGATTGGATATTCCAAAACATGTTTGTCTGCTGTGCTATATCAGAAGCAGGACCAGCAGAACAAAGTCATCTCCTTTGCAAGCAAGGCATTATCCCCAGTAGAGCTCAAGTTCAATGAATGTGAGAAAGCATTGCTGGCCGCGATATGGGCCATTCAATACTTCAGACCTCAAGTTCAAGGTGAGAAAATTGTCATTGAGACGGCTCATCAGTCTCTGCAATATCTGCAAAGCACTACGATAAAAGAAGGTAATTTGTCAAATTCCCGCTTGACGAGCTGGACAATGGCAATGCAGAGTTTCCCTGTGGAAGTCAGGTATGCGCAAAACAAGAAAAATCATGTAGCACAGGCCATGGCCGATCTACATGACTGCCAAAAAGAGAACTGCCCGGATGCAGAGTTAACTGAGTGTAGTGACCTGGAGCCGTTTGTGGACTCACCACATAAAATATATGATGAAGAAAAGTGCAAAGACCTGCCAACAGTATTTGTGGATGGTTGTGCATTTCATGTAAAGAAAGGTGAGACAGATCAGTTGGTAGCAGGAATTGGGAACGCATGGACTCATGATTTCCCTGTCCCGGCACAAGGATTCAAATTGGGAGCACGCAGTAGCCAAGTGGCCGAATTGATGGCAGTGTATAAAGCAATACTTACCGCAGTGGAAAATAATTTGACAGCCTTGGTCATCATAACAGACTCCATTTACGTGCGGAACGGGTTTGTGGAGTATCTCCCAGCCTGGAAAGCCAGGGGTATGTTATGTGCCAACCTGAAACCATTGAAACATGCCAATTTGATAAGGGTAATAGATGACCTGGTGGTGAAAAATGAGATCACCGTCTATTGGAAGAAAACGAAGGGACATAGTAAGGTTCCAGGAGAAGAGAAATCTGGGAATGACAAGGCTGATTTGCTAGCGACGCAGGGAGCTATAGATGGTGATTTCATAGAATCAGAACACCTGCTGCAGGCGAAAGAGGTCAATGTAGTTACTAGGAGCCAGTCCAAAGAGCAGCAGACTCCCGTGGTTCAGTGGTCAAGAACGAGCCCTGATCCAGACTTAATTGCCTCGCAGCAGAAAGACAATTGCATAGGGAAATTTTACAGGTATTTGCAAGACAAAGATGCAAACCCCATTAGCGAGACAGATATTCAAGGCAATGAAGAGCTCTGAATATACATGAGAGACCCAAAGAAATATTCCCTCCAAGATGGTCTATTAGTCAGGACAAGCAACTCAGGCGTCACGCAGTGGGTAGTCCCTAAGGATTTTCGAGGTGTAATGATGGAGCATGCGCATAATGAGATAACAGCAGGGCATAGAGGTGCTAAGAAGACAGCAGAGATTTTAGCTGAATTAGCATTTTGGCCGCATCTTTATCAGGACGTAATAATATATTGCAGGGGATGTCTCACATGTGCACAATTTCAACCAAGTAAACCGCACCATAGAGCCCCTTTGCAAAAGAGAGGACTGGTCACGCCGTGGTCAAATGTGCAAATTGACTTCATAGGCCCAGTAGTGAAATCAGCAAGGGGGAATAAATACATGCTGACTGTCACTTGCCTATTTACCAAATGGGTAGAGTGTCTGCCCGCATCCAACTGCAAAGCTGAAACAGCAGCATTGCTACTTATAAATCATGTCTTTTCAAGATTTGGCTTACCGTGTTTTCTCGCTTCGGATAGAGGTTCTGCCTTCATAGCAGACGTAATGAAAAGAATGTGGGATATTCTTGGTGTGAAAAGGCAGCTTCACATAGCGTATCACCCAGCCAGTAGCGGGGGGGTGGAACGGTATAATCAAACTATTGCAGTGTCCGTTTGGAGGGTAGACGCGAGGAGACGGCATCCCCCCTGCGATTTTGGAGGGGGGATGCCGTCCACCCTTGCCGAGCGTCCCCCCATCCCCTCACCATTCCGCTTGAACAGGACTTGAAACAGAATGGTACAATGGCACTTCAAAGGGAAGAGACAAGCTGCCAATTTGTCGGCTCTGTGAATGCTGAAAGCGAGCGGACGCCCAGCATTTGATCCGCAGACAGGTCAGCGGTGAGGTCAGGCACATTGTGAACGATGGGAGTGGCGCGAGAGTCGGAGTGCAGCCAAAGCTGCCAATACAAAAAAAAATGCACCAACAGGAGAGACTCAATCTGGTGTTGTGATGGGCATACGACCATCACAACACACCATATGTATATATGTATTAACTAGATTGTGCGGGCTTTGTGATGTGCTGGGCATCCGCCCATCACATCACAAAGCCTGTGCAAACCAGTAATTACATACCATTGTCTACCATCCCCCCTGAGTGGAGTCACTCAGGGGGGATGGTAGACAATGGTATGCAATTACTGGTTTGCACGGGCTTTGTGATGTGATGGGCGGATGCCCAGCACATCACAAAGCCCACACAAACTAGTTAGTTCATATGTACATATGGTGTGTTGTGATGGGCGTATGCCCATCGCAACACAAAGAAGACCATTGTGTTGATGTCACTTCCGGTCGTGATGTCACTTCCGGTCGTGATGTCACCGGATTACCCCAGGAGGACAGTCCCCCCTCCAAAAATTTTAGGAAATGGACCCTGGACACAACAAATGTGTACTCACACATAACTGCTTTGTGAATCCGGCCAGCAGTGTGTATCTTGTGTAGGGAAAAGGGAGGCGCCCTAATTTGGCAGCCGTGGTTTAGTGTAAAAGTAACCACCCTCCACTATATACACATTTGCTGCCAGTGACTATAACTTGCGTACGATAAATTCCCCCAAACATACTTCTCCCTGATCTCAGCTGGGTTTCTGAGGAGTGGTCATTACGGGCTAGTTTCATAGCAGCTGTAACAACCAAACGAATTCGTACGCCACTGCACATACAGTAAACAAGCGTTCCAACTGTATGGAATAAGACAGTTATCATGCGTTTTCTCATTTAAACCAACAACACAGACCCGGTTTACCGACGGAACCGAGTCCTCCAAAAATTGGTTGAACGCTGCCTCATAAGGGCGAGTAGATCAACCCAAGAATATACATATACTGTGATGTACGATAATTGCTCTCCGTGCAATGATAGTAATCAGGAGTTTTCTCAAGATTAGGGTGACACAATCATAATTGAAATGTAACATTTCTTATTCAACTCTATGTATCACCGATTTTAAAACCATAGTTATAACGTGTTTCTGTGAAATGCAGAAATGTATATCAGTGAGTGTGCAATGGATTGTGGGTATGCAAATTTCCTAGCTCAGCAGTTCTTTTACTGTTAGTTTCCCCTCTCCCCATTGGACTAGGCCCTTTTCCCTCCTCAGCCAGGGTTCTTTTTCGGCATTGAAGACACTTCCTGTCTTCTCTTCACAAGTAGACACTGATATCTCACGCTTTTTCTTATTTTATATGTTTTTGCTGATCTAGATGCCTGTGTAAAGCAGTGTTCTGTTCAATATTTGGGCCTTTTGGCATAGGTCTGCTAAGTGGTTGACAAGAAAAAGCTATAAGAAAGTGTGTCACCTTCACGTCTGCACAGTCTTTCTTCTCTCTCTGCAGAGTTCCAGAAGTTTCTGAGGTAGGGCGGAAAACCTGCCCTCTACTGGCAGAGGTGAGAGCTGCGAAAACGCATATATTTGCATACCCACAATGCTTTGCGCAATTACAGAACACTTCCTCATTCCCACAGAAAGACAGTTGCCTGTTTCATGAGATACAGACTAATTAGTGTTTAGTTGTAGCTCCACACCTTCCACTTTGCTAGCGTAATTGGAAGCCTTCTTAAGAATGTTAAAATCATGCATGTGCTGTTGAACTGGGTTTTGATTTCTGACAAATCTTCACTGCATGTGGGAAATCAAGGGCCTGCTCTATTTATACACAGTTGCCTCTGAGCGTCTCAGCGACAGTAGAGTTGCCACAGATCCTGACTGCTGTTGGACTATTTGGGTCTCATTATTTGGGTCCTGGATAGCTGCAGAAGTGAGGCACGTGGCAGCAGCAGGGGCAAGAGTGGAGTTGCTGATGGGAGGGCAAGTGTCTGCACACACAATACCTCAAACAGGAAAACAAGTGGGGGCTGGCACACAAGATCATAAATACCACCGAGCCAGCCAGCAGGGGCCAGCCAATATACAAATCTGCAGTCATAGAGGTGCTTTGTTGGGGTAGAAGGAAAGCACCAAAAGGCAAAAGGGAAGCAGAGGAGAGAGAGGGAAAGGCTGAAACAGTGAGGTGAGGGGTCTGGGATGGGCTGTTGGGAGGCACTGGAATCGGGTTCACACTGGGTAGTTGTCCCTTTAACTTAGTCCCTGACAAGGCCTTGCTGGCCTCTGAGGTTACACAATTTGAAGAGGTTGTCGGGGCACCTTTTCTAGGCGTGAAGCACTGGGGGGTCCCAATTAGAAATGACTGTTCCCGGTGTGATGTCACTTCATGGAACAGGTCCCTGGGTACACTGGAGCGACTCATGGGCCGCAGATTGCAGAGACTTTAAGGTGTCCGCCAGTTTTGTTGCGTTTTCTTCAGCATGCATTCAACCAGCGTTTACAGATGAGAGCTTTAGCGCAAACCCCCAAATGTGTTGCGGGGGTTTCGAATAATGACTCTCACTGTGTGACTAAATTAGTGAGCTTTTTTCAAACATGCTGATTTAGGACGCGCCGCAACCTGAGGTAACCGACCTTAAGCTTAGTCAGCCATGGTGCCTGCCAGGGGGAGCACAGAACCATTATCGGGAACGCAAATCAGTGAGGGGTGGCTGGGTTAGCTGAGAGCAGACAGAAAATGGGGTTCGACCCCTGTAACTGGTGAGATGAGTTGGGGCGGAGTTGTTATTTTCCCCCCCTACGTTGTAGTAGATGAGGCATTTAATTTTAAGATCCAGGCAGCAGGTCTCCACACCGTTCACCTCTCCAGGAGGGAATGGGTTGGGGACTTGTGCCAAGTCTCTGTCGTAGAAAGGTGTCTTACCTCCCTTGCAGCAGTGTACGACACTGCGATGGTTAACTGCACTGACACTGACCTAAGCTATTAGGCGTCCAGTCGTTGCCTCTGCAGACCCCTTCTATAAGTTGACCCACGTCATCAGCAATGCGCCAGCAGTTCACTAGCACCAGGATTTCAGCGGATAGACCACACTCACTGGCGCATATATAGCGTTCTGACCAACCGTGCACAATACATATAATCGGCAACAATCAGCTGCATAAATAAAATAAACAAACCACAACTGAACCTTCTGGGTCACGATCACGTTCCATTGCCTAAAGTGCTTTTGTTTTATATTTCATTACGTATCTTGTGGACACGGTACGCCATAAGATCACCTTAAGCCACCATGTTTCTGTATTCTCCCTCATCCCATTATTCTAATGGCGTTGAGGCTATGTCAGCCGGCTTCACTCCACTTTGTCATTTTTCAGTGTTGGACAGAAGGAGGGCGCTCACAAGCTGCGGGGTGAGGGTTATACTCCCATTATACATTTCCACTTCCTTGCGCTCAGTTGAAGTCGTACTCGGATGTGTCGTGGTCTTAAGTTGGGGCGAATGTTTAGTGATACCGGACCCATTTCCAACCACTGTGACTTTAGTGTTTTCCGTTTTTTGTCCTTGTGACGGTACGTCCTTTGCTTCTTCACCTCCTTTGCCTATACTGTAACCTATGTTACTTCTTACCTAGTTGTTTTTGTATCTGATATCTTTAAACTTGCTGTCATCATTTGCACTCTCTCCAAAACTCCACACTGGTTCACACGCCCCACCGGAGACTATTTTCTGTGTTTCAAACACCCAAACAGCACAATAGCAGGGAACCCCCTGTCGAGCGGTAGGCCATCACAAACTCTCGTGATGCCCCTTGTTTATTTTTACCATTTCTTTTTGCAATGTGCAAGGTTTTCTTAAATGACTCCATTAGATGCCCAAAGGCGTCATTGACCAGGGGGCATTCTGGGTAGCCCATTGGACTGAGAAGCCTTCCTTTTTTGGCAGTTTTCTGTACTCTGTGCCTTGAAATGGATTGACCATTATTTGACCTGTAAACTGCTTGAACCACCAAACAGAGCAGCTCCTGCACCACTTTAACAAAACTTTGACAACTAGAGGTTTAGAATCAATCGACATGCCGTATGCATGTCACATATACAATAGGAAGCGGATTAGCATAAACGAAGTCTGGAACGTCATTTGGCAGGGGTACCCACTGTGGTACTTCAATGGCAGCAGCAGAGGTTGTTTTTAGGCACGCACCATAGTACATGCATAACTAGTCCGGTAATATCTACATGTTGCGCTAGCTACAAATAACCACCAGAGGTCACCTAGAAGGAGACACCTCTGATTGTGGCGAATACAGAAGTACCACATTACATTACGAGCATTACAGCCTTCAGGGACCATGTTTCCGATCTCTGTCTTCGTGAATACACCAATGGACAATATTGTGAACGTAGTATAAAACATTATACTCTAATATTACAACAGAAGAAAAAGTCTACTGTATCTGTGCACGGCACCTATCGCCTGCTCACATCGGCAGCAACATTGGCATTATTTTAATGAGAGTGGGCACGCAGAGGCGTTTCAAAGTTTCCAAGAGACCCAGGGCTAGAACCTTGTCTGTTAGAAATAAATTAAGGTCCAAAAGCACTTTTATTGATCCCATTTCCGTGTTGTTAAAAGAGCAGTAATGCCGAGTGCAATTAACATTCTTTTCATCTGGGGCTAATGACAGGACACTTGGGGCTTTGATCCCCCCTTAACACCCTCATCTGCCCAAATGACGAGGCTGGCCGTGCGCAATGTGCGCGACACTTGGCGATTCCCGGAGTGGTCCTAAACTCATACATTGCCCCTGTAGCACATTTCACAAAACAACATTATGGCCCCGATTCACAAAACAGTTAAGTCATGCGTTGCCTGGTGGCAACGCATGAAGCCATTCGGAGGCTGCACTCTTACAGGAAAATTGAAGCTTTTAGGCCACTTCGGCACCTGGATGGGTATTTTGGTGGGGACGCAGGTGCGACATGCCACGCTGTGACTCTGCATCTTTTGTGCGCTCTAGCGAAAGCTGTAGTACTGCAATTATTTTAGCTGCTTGAGTTCTGCCCATTCATATGCACATGCAAACCACTTGCCCTTTGCGATGTGTCTGTTACAGTAGCTTCTGGTCGGAGGCAGAGAGTCTCGGTAGGGGCAAGACGGTGTAATACGCTGTCTCCCCCTGTGGTCATGCACTGTGGGGAACCCTCTCATTAACGTCGCTGCGGGACCCCACTTCCTTACATGTTTATGCAAATCCTGTGCCGTTTGATGTACGTGTTACCTTCAGGCCAGCAGCAGACATGCAGGCACCCAGCTAAACGCCCTTTCGATGCCGATCGAAACCCGCTATGGCCCCCTCATACAAAATGTAGATCACACTTTTGTAAATGATGGTTTAGAATTTGTGCGGGGAGGAGGGGAGCAGACATCCTGGTGAGTACACGGCTGCTGTGCCATGAATTGACACCTCCCAATACATTACTCTCGTGTTTAGTTTCATTGCTATTTACACTGAGACGTTTCTGTAGATGGTCTAGGCGATTACTGTAATCTTTTTCTTACACTGTAATGTGAGATACCACACAGTTCAAATGTACTGTCGTATCTCGGTGCCTCTGCAAAATTTCTGTTCCGCTCTGCCCATAGGAGACATGGTGCTCTCTGATGGCTTCCGCGCCTGCATGCCACACGTAAAGAATTAATGTTTCTAAACTCCACATGAGGCCCAAAGAAGCTTGTACTGTATAGTTCTACCTTGACAAACCCTATCACGATTGCATATTTCATTGGGCCACAACCGCAAAGGATTTGGGGTAGATTTGTCCATCAGTATCCCCTCTGTAATATTTGTAATTTGCATACTGTACATCAGCATGCATTGTGCCTAAAAAACGCTAAACGCTCACAGCGATCTCTGTTTGCTATCTCGGGGCATTGCACGCTTTTGGAATGGACTGTCTGAGCCGCAGCAGGCTGAAATGGAAATGTACAGGCTTTACACGCAGAACAGTACATTGCGTTTTGTATGTAAAATGGTACCCTGCATAGGTGCCTGTTCTTTTTCTACACAGTGTTTGAATTGGTGTGAATGTACGTTGTGCTGCATGCTGGTTAGTAAACCGGCAGCAAGTTTGGTGGCTGGAGTTCCACGAAACTTTCAATTGTCCCAGGGTCGGCCTTTGGACAGATGGCGCCCCGGGCAACGACAAATTTGGCGCCCCACAAAAGGCAGCATGTTTTTCATGTTCTTCATAGGTCTTTTTTCATAACTTTTGAACTATTGATGGTAGAAACAAATCCTTTTTCTGTCATAATCATCTGGTTCTGGCGCCTCCTGGTGGTCATACTATTGCCCCTGCAGCCTGGAGCCCGTGGTCCATCCCTTTGTGTTGGCTTTCTGTTTTTCTGACTCTTTTGGATTCCTCAGATGCTTTCAACTTTTATATCCTCAGGTTTCCGGCCCCCTTGGTTCTTCTGGGTCGTTCCTTCACCTCCTGGCTGGGAAGGCGGCTAGATCTTGTTTACTGGTGCCCTTCTCCTTCTCACAATGGTTTTCTGGTACCTAGGCTTGGCTTCTTAGCACTCCGACATCCTCTTATGTTCCCTGAGAAATGTGGTTTTTTTTCAGGGCCTGATTCACAAAGCAGTTACGTTTGAGTATATGTTTGTTATTTCCCATTGACTCCAATGGGAAACAACAGGTGGATGAGCCAGAAAAAAATTGTAGGCTAGATGAGCCCGAAGTCTGGCTTGGCAAGCAGAAACAAAAAAACGAGTTGGCAGGATATTAATTTAAGTACAAACAGAAATTTACTCAAAAAGTCATATAAAGATGTAAATTTGTCTTGAGAGATTGAATACATCTCAGGAGGCTCGGATTTAAATGAGAAGGAAAAAAAGAGATTTAACCATGCAGGACAGGAAGTCATACTAATGGAACCTAGCTGAAGGAGGTACTGTGTTTCCCCAAGAGGCATGCAGAGTAGCAGAAATAGCGTAAATTGAAACGTGCACGGTATTTATTTAAATGACCAAAACAGAAGCAATTGCCATCATCTCTCAAACGCAGAGGACACAAACAGACACACTAACAACCCGATCACGACCGAAGCAACAACCACCCTCGAAACAAGCAAGGGGACCAAAAGGGAAATAACACGTAGCCTGGGCAAGAGAAGAAGAGAAAGGAGAAAGAAAAAGAGAACCAAAGACGCAGAAGAAAAGTCCAAACACAATATATGGAAGAACCCTATAACGAAATCAGAAACTCCAACCACCGCAAAACGAGAAGTGAAAATAAGGAAGAGCCCAGCAACAGATAAAGAAAAGACACCACCCGTACCCGGGAAAGAAAACTAGGAGAAGAGCAACATACCAATAAAAACAAACCTCGACCCCAGGACACCTACACAGAATAAG
>JASANM010232441.1:0-11970 GCA_031753655.1 Desmognathus santeetlah | reverse complement strand
GACAACCAACTAAACTCCTATCTGGAAGATCTAAACTCCAACAGCTTGAATGTAAAGTTTACCATGGAAAAAAATCAATCCAATATACATTACTTAGATCTGGAGATATATGTGAATGGGGATAATTTACACACAAAACCCTATCGGAAAGACACAAGCAGAAATGCACTCCTACATGCACAGAGCATGCATCCGAAACAAAATATAGAGAACATTCCATATGGAGAACTGGTCAGACTGAGAAGGAACTGCACAGAAGACAATACGTTCCATATACAGGCGGAAGAATGCCTGGACAGATTTAGGAAAAGGGGCTATAAGGAAAAGAATTTGGAGAAAGCCAAAGAAAAAGTAAACAAGAAGAACAGAGAAGAACTGTTAGCTGAAAAAATGAAATTGAATCAGAAAAAAGAAGAAGTTAGGTTCACGACGACTTATTCTATGGATGCCAGTAGAATTAGACGCACATTAGAGGAACACTGGCATGTGCTATTAGTCGATGAGGACCTAAAGGAAATTCTACCATCTAAACCACAGCTCTCCTTCAGACGTAACAAAAATATAAAAGATCTGGTGTGCAGCATTGAATTTAAAAAAACAGCACCAAGAAATGAGGAATCAGAGGAAGCAGAAACAAGAGGTTACAAGAAGTGTAAAAAGAGATGCATAACATGCTCCTTTGTGAATAATGAGAGAAAAACATTCAAATTCAATGGATCTGAAGAATATACTTTACATCAAGAAATTACATGCACATCTGATTATGTTGTGTACACAATTGTATGTCAATGTGGTCTCATTTACGTAGGGAGCACAAGGAAGCAGTATAAAGAACGTATGCGCCAACATCTAAGGGCAATAAAAAATAATGACAGCACCTACCCATTGGCAGTACATTACAATAACAACCATGATGTACAGCAGCTAAAGCTGGAGATGTTCCCTATAGAAAAAATTGAACAACAATTGAGACAAGGAAACAGAGAAAGAGAACTAAGGGAAAGAGAAAGCAAATGGATCATCAAATTGAGAGCAGTGGAAAAAGGTTTGAATAGGGGTCAAGAACTCCATGTATTCCTGGACAGTTGAAGAACTAAAGAAGTTAACATCTACTTAGAATTAATAAACGCAAGTGACAAAGGATTGAATAAAGGCCAAAAAAATCCATGAAAATAAGGATTGGAAGTGTAACATTTAAGAAGAACAGAAACTGCCGAACAGAAAGAAGATCTGTTCAGAATCCACAAATAAAACATAACAAAATAAGGGAGGACTATTTGAGAAAAGCTTGAGAAAAGTAAAGAAGAAAATGATTGAAGAGTAAAATGAAAACTGAAACTGGACATTGAAGATGACAAAAAATGAAGAAGGGATAACCAGAAAGAATGATGAAGAAGTAAATATAAATGAACAAGAGGTGATTCAGTAGTAAGAAAATTCCAAAAATCACAAGATGAAAAAATAAGGGCTAAAGAAAATAACAACAATGAGTGACAATTGAACAGCAAAGTCACAGAAAATATTACATCTACAAAAATAGTTAACAACTGCAGCATACTTGCAGATATATGCAACCAAGTCCAAAATCAAAAAGAAATAAAAGAGTTTAAGAAAAAGTGGAACATGCATAAGTGACAATTGAACAGCAAAGTTACATTAAATATCACATCCATAAAAATAGCTAACAACTGTAGCATACTTGCATATATATGCAACCAAGTCTTAAACCAAAAAGAAATGAAAGAGTTAAAGAAAAAGTGGAACAAGCATGATATACAAAAATCTTCTTCTCTGTCTATATAAAGAAGAAATATAAGAAAAAATGAAAGAAAAAATAAAACGAAAGAGCCCACAAGCATCTGTCGAACCAAGAAATAATATGAACATTGGTTGATATAAGTTAAGATGATAAACCGATGGGAAGAGTTTTACATTGCCTCTCAAGTTACCAAAAAACATCACTGTACCAAGGATGGGTAACACCGCATTGTGAACAAGCATGATATACAAAAATCTTCTTCTCTGCCTATATAAAGACGAAATATAAGAAGAAATGAAAGAAAAAATAAAACGAAAGAGCCCATAAGCATTTGTCGAACCAAGAAATAATATGAACATTGGTTGATACAAGTTAAGATGATAAATCGATGGGAAGAGTTTACATTGCCTCTCAAGTTACTAAAAAACATCACTGTACCAAGGAGGTTAACACCGCATTGCGAATGAGCTGGAACATAGATCTATGAACAACGAATAAGATAGGATGAAAGCTACAGCAAAGCCGGAAAATGTGCTCTGAGAATTAAGCAAAAGCAGCTACACAATTTTCAACATGTGCAAATATTTATGCATACGAAGCACATCGAATGGGAATAAGGTGCAGAACAAAGTTGAAAGAAAAAAAATAAAATGAAAAGGAAACATATAATAAACATGTAGAAAAGCAGAAATGACATAAATACGATGACATTTAACCCATTTCAAGATGGCGCTCTGCCTGACGAAAAAACTCAGAGAAACAATTGTGATCGCCTAGCCGGAAATGAACTCACATGGACAAATAATAAAAGAGGGAGGTGTTTTAAATTTTGTGTACAGCCATGAGGAAGCGGGGAGGGCCCGCGAAACGCGCGTCGCTGTAGTGGGGTTTTTAATGAAGTTAGAAGATATGTGAGAAAATAAAAATATATTTTTGCAGCTTACCTCTGAGTGCGGGTCCAGTTATTGGAGGTGGAGTCGACGTCCAGGAAACACGAATCTATGTTAGGAGCTGTGTCGAGCAGCTCCCTCTTGACCTACGCACCGGGCAACACAAGACAAACGAAGCCAGACAGAGCCGATGAGCGCCATCTGCTGCCAAACCCGACGGTGAAGGAGAAACTTTGCAGTGCAAAAGACTAGAGGCAGCCGGCAGCTCGAGGGTAATAGAATTCCCACCTTGAAGCGGCGAAAACCTAAGGTGAGAGGGGAGAACGGGTCCCTGCCCACTCTTTTCGGGGAGGTAGTGGTGCCGTCGGAGGGCGACTCCAGACCTGTCCTTGGGGGAGGGGGTGGGGGCTGCGTGGCCCGCTCGATACCGGGTGGCCAGTATCCCGCGAGGTGCTATAGCAGAACCGACCCCACAAAGGGCGGAACCCTCAAAAGGTGCCTGTCAGTGATAAGCTGCATTTGAGTATGACACAAAAGAAGAGAAATGAAATGAAAGGCTAGGCGAGAGATTTAAAGAATATAAAGGACGACAAGCAGAAAAAAGAAAAAAATGAAAGAATAAATAATAAACAATCGCAAAAAATCGTGTAAATGCGCATAACAATACACTAAGCTAACAAATACAAGTCATTATACGTACATAACTGGACAAGATCAATGAAAGATACTGTAAACAAAGAAAGAAATTCAAGAATAAGCGATGCAAAAAAATGTGCCACGCGCATAAAAATACATCAAGCTAATGCTCACAAGTCATCATATGTACATAACTGAACGATATCTAGGAAAGATATCGTAAAGAAAGACATTTCAAATCACAAAAATATATCAGCAGAAGGGTGATAGATAAGGATTAACAAAACAGGGCAAAACATAAGAACAACGGTGCAACAGGCTTTAACTGCTGCAAGGAAAAGAAAGCAAAAACAATGGCAAGTTACAAAGATAAAAGAATGGCACTTTTACGAGACACGTTTAAAATAACAAATGAAGAAAGACATAACGAACCTGTATCAAGTCAGGAAACAAGAAAAAGTCTCACTATCAAAGATCGATTTATAGCACTGGAAAAAATATGCAAAAGAGAAGCATCACGATGGTGGGAATGTGAAACACTGCAACGATACCTAGAGGATAAAAGAATCCCTAGAGGTTTACGACTAATGACTTTCCCTACAGATGATGATGCAGACGAGGAACTCTTAACAGGGTGGCAGGAAAATTTTGCCACAGCGTCTGAAAATATGATCAGAATGCGTATAGCTTTTGTCAAAAGATGCATGAGTAGATATGAAGAAGAAATTCAAGAACGAAGAAGAGAGATTGATAATTTAAATGCGGGAGATGTTGTGACCAAAAACTATGAAGAGCTAGAAAGATATATGACCTTCTTTCAAGAAAACTTGTGCAAAAAGAAGCAAACTAAATACAAAAGGGATGAAATTGACTACAATCTGGGCCGCATCTATACATATGCAAAAAAATATGACCACTTGTATGAGCAAGATCAAAAGGATGTGACACAGAAAAAGGAGGAGGACACAAGAAAAAAACCAGAGGGAGATAGTCCAAAAAGCAATAAAGGAGTAGCCATTAGCCATAATGATAACATAGATGAATTCCAAGAAGATGAAACATCGGGAAAAGAGAATGAAGAGGGCGGGGCCTGGGAGGAAGATGGCCCCGATTCTAGCGAGGTCGAATCAGTGGATTTAAATAGAGAAGTGAAGAGACCAAAATCAGGTAAAATGAACTTCGCGATGGAAATCTCACGAATTCGAAGATCTGAACGTTTTTTAGACAAACGACAAATCTCAGACAAAGGAAAATCAAAGTTAAAACAAGGAGAGGGAAACGCGGAGGTAAATCAAGGAAGAAAAGACAACCTAAGAAAACTACCTCCGAAACAACCGAGATCAATGAAGAAATAACATCAAGAGAGTCATTGATATTCAATCTATCCCAACATGAATTGACACAAACAGAAACAAATATATTGGAACGAGGACTTTCATTCGTACCATCGAGACGTGCTGATGAAGCACAACTCAGGATAGATTTACATAAATTTATTCGGAAATTGAAATTAAAAAAGTTTTTTGCAACCTATGACCCAAAACCCAAAAAACCGAGAAATACTGAAGAAATGTCTGCATATACAATTGAGGACATAGAGAATATTCTTACTTTAGCCAACTTGGAAGAAGAGGAGGAAGAAGAGAGCTTTGAAGGGTTATGCAAAGAATTGCAAGTACCAACAGCATTAGCAGAAGACAGTGGATTAAAACCACCTTCCAAATTTACACCCCATTTGGCAATGGGAAATGTTATAGACACTTTCGCTAAACTTGTACAAAGGGACATAACCCAAATTGGCCGAAGACAGAATAAACAGATATGGAATTACACCAAAGAAGAACAGAAAGCACTGAGATCTCTAAAGGATGATGAAAACATTGTAATAAAAAAGGCGGACAAGGGGGGAGGTCTGGTACTCTTAGATACAACCACTTATGAACAGGAAGTCAAGAGGCAACTATCTGATGGATCCACATATGAGCTCCTAGCGAAAGACCCGACAGCAAAATATCAAGAGGAGCTGAAGACACTATTGAAACAAGCCCTCGAGACAGACATTATACTGGAAGAAGAATACCAAGCACGGTATGTTACACACCCGAAAATATCAGCTCTGTACATTAACCCCAAGATACATAAACATAAGGAAGGGGAGAACATTCAAGGAAGACCAATTGTATCCGGGTGTAACTGCCTAACTGAACAACTATCTAAATACATAGATGTATTCCTGCTGCCACTAGTTCAGACCCTGGCGTCCTATCTCAAAGATTCAAGCACAGCCATCAGGGAACTGGCTCATATCCCTTGGAAAGAGGGCTATCACCTCGTAACTTTAGATGTGGTAGGACTCTATACTTGTATTCAGCACAAAGATGGCATCAAAGCGACAGAAAGTTTTTTAAAAATGAGGTCAGCAAGTCTGTTTGAGCACAACAAGTTCCTAACAAAAGCAATAGAGTTTGTGCTAACTCACAACTATTTTGTATTTCAAGGTGAAATATACCTGCAGCGATGTGGCACAGCCATGGGCACCAGGTTTGCTCCCTCTTATGCCAACCTATTTATGGGGTGGTATGAGAGGGAGCACGCCTGGGGGCCGGAGGCGGAGGAATGGGTGGGCCATGTTGTTGTATGGTGGAGATTCATAGATGATGTACTGATGATATGGAGTGGGGATGACAATCAACTAAACTCCTATCTGGAATATCTAAACACCAACAACCTGAATGTAAAGTTCACCATGGAAAAAAATCAATCCAACATACACTACTTAGATCTGGAGATATATGTGAATGGGGACAATCTACACACAAAACCCTATAGGAAAGACACGAGCAGAAATGCACTCCTACATGCACAGAGTATGCATCCGAAACAAAATATAGAGAACATCCCATATGGCGAATTGGTCAGACTGAGAAGAAACTGCACTGAAGACAACATGTTCAATACACAGGCGGAAGAATGCCTGGACAGATTCAGGAAAAGGGGTTACAAAGAAAAAAATCTGGAGAAAGCCAAAGAGAAGGTAAATAAGAAGAACAGAGATGAATTGTTAGTTGAAAAAATGAAATCGAATCAGAAAAAAGATGAAGTCAGGTTCACGACAACCTACTCGATGGATGCTAGTAAAATCAGACGTACACTAGAGGAACATTGGCATGTCCTACTAGTCGATGAGGACCTAAAGGAAATTCTACCACCTAAGCCACAACTTTCCTTTAGACGTAACAAGAATATAAAAGATTTGGTGTGCAGTAGCGAGTTTAAAAAAACAGCACCAAAAAATGAGGAATTGGAGGAAGCAAAAACAATAGGCTACAAGAAATGTAAAAAGAGATGTATAACATGCTCCTTTGTAAATACTGAAAGAAAAACATTCAAATTTAATGGATCTGAAGAATACATCTTGCATCAAGAAATTACATGTACATCGGACTATGTTGTATATGTAATTGTATGTCAATGTGGTCTCGTGTATGTAGGAAGCACGAGGAAGCAGTACAAAGAACGTATGCGTCAACACCTACGGGCAATTAAAAACCATGATAGCACCTACCCGCTGGCAGTACATTACAACAACAACCATGATGCACAACAGCTAAAATTGGAGATGTTCCCTATAGAAAAAATTGAACAACAACTGAGACAAGGAAATAGAGAAAGAGAATTGAGGGAAAAAGAAAGTAAATGGATCATTAAATTGAGAGCAGTGGAAAAAGGTCTAAACAAAGGTCAAGAACTTCATGTTTTTTTGGACAGCTGATGAATCAAAGGAGCTAACATCTACTTAGACCTAATAAATGTGAACAATAAAGGACTGAATAAGGGCTAAAGAAATCCGTGTCAACAAAGGCTGGAAGTGCAATATCGTAGAAAGACAGAAACTGTCATACATAAAGAAAATCTGTTCAGAACTTGTAAAAAGTAATTGAAGAATAAAATGACAATTGAAATTGGATACTAAAGATGATAAAAAATGAAGGTCCAATAAGGATGGAGTAACATATGATTGCAGCAATAAAGCAAGCGGGAAGGTAAAAAATCATGTGAAATAAACATCATAAAATAAAAAACAAGCGAGAAACATAGAATAAAAGTAATAAAAGTAACAAAAAGTACTAAAGGAGTTGGACATCAAAGACGATAAAAAAATGAAGGTCCAAAAAGGATGAAATAATATATGACCGCAAGAGTAAAGCAAGCGGGAAGTTAAAAATTATGTGAAAGAAACATCATAAAACACAAGTGAGAAATATAGAACAAAAGTATTGGCAGATAGGACAAAGGCAAATCTGAACAAAGAGTCCAATAACAATTGTCCTTGCCATATATGATAAATACATAAGTTGAAAATTTGGATTTATATCGATGGGAAAATAATGTAATTAAAAGGACGGTGAATCATGCAAGTAAATATATCTTGGGAATGCTCCTAGTAAACCTTGAGGGGCATATACTTTCAAAAAACGGGACACGTTTTTGGCAGAACTTTTAAAAGAAACATGAGAAGGCCTAACGAATATATTGGGTAGTAACCCAATCAAAGATGGCGCTCTGATTGATGTCATTCTTCTAAATACAAAAGAATATAATAGGATGGTGAATGAAGCAAGCGAATACACCATGAGAATGTCTTTTGCAAATTTTGAAAGGCATACATTCCTAAAAGAAAAGACATGATTATGGCAGAACTTTTAAAGATATACAAGAAAGCCATATGAAAGTATTGGGTTGCAACCCACTCCAAGATGGCGTCCAGATTGATGTCACCTTTCAAAGTGAGAAGCAAATACGATCGCCAAGCCGGAAGTTTACCCATATGGACAATCAATTAAAAGAGGACGTTTTTTTAACTATGTGTACAGCCATGAGGAAGCGGGGAGGGCCCGCGAAACGCGCGTCGCTGTAGTGGGGTTTTTAATGAAGTCAGACGATATG
The DNA here is from genome assembly GCA_031753655.1 of Desmognathus santeetlah. Classification (NCBI taxonomy): domain Eukaryota; kingdom Metazoa; phylum Chordata; class Amphibia; order Caudata; family Plethodontidae; genus Desmognathus; species Desmognathus santeetlah. Next base: position 3,738 of record JASANM010232441.1, on the reverse strand, counting down.
TAAAAAAATAAAAATATATTTTTGCAGCTTACCTCTGAGTGCGGGTCCAGTTATTGGAGGTGAAGTCGACGTCCAGGAAACACGAATATATATATATATATATATATATATATAAGAACAGCAACCCTCACTGCTGAGGGAAAAGAGAGGAGAAATCCTCCATGCAGCAGACAAGAATAAGATCACTGAAACACAGTGTAATCAAAAACTTTAATGTTATTATCCATGGGGTTTCCAGCTTCCAGTGAAAAACAAACAAAAATACAGAGCAATGCTAGAGAGGGCAGACCCCCCGTTTCGCCCTTGCCAGACGGGGCTCCTCAGTGGCAATACTGCTACCGCCTCCCAACAATACAAATAAAAATCCCACAACCCCTAGAACCAGAGCAGCCAATCACAGCCCTGGACACAAAATAATGCATTATGGGGTATGTAGTTCAAAAATATTTTACATAAGTGAAATTGAAAAAATAAGGAAAGGGTAACAGAAAAATTAATCAACACATTAAAAGATTTTTTGATATATACATATCCCAATAATAAAAAAAGGAAAAAAGAGAAGAAAAACATACAATTTCGTATTTCCACTCTTAAAACCTGCAGAAACCAATTATATACACCAGAGGTGGGACACGGGCAGGAGAAAAGAATAAAAATCAAAATTATAACCCCCTCCCAGGGGTCACACCCCATATGTACACAAATTCAGGCAAAAACTAATAATTGCCAGGAAACGGGGCAACGCAAAAAATAATTGCATAAATGCATTACATGCCCCTATCCATTAGTCTACTCCAAAGATTAAAGACACAGGAGGGCCCAACTCATATTCAAAAATATCGCACACAGCAATTAAAAAATTTTTTTGAAATAAAAAAATGATTATGCAGAACATTACATACCTAACACATGAAGGTCATAATACACAGACACATAAAGGGAAAAATGAATTAACGTAAAAACCAATGAAGGCCTTCAACAGTATTGATACCCCTCGGGGTCCTGGTATCAAGTAGAAGAATCATGTGAGCCTCTGCACGTCGTAAATGTACCAGCCTGCTACCCCCACGTGGATGGGGATGTATGCACTTAATACCAAAACACACAAGTTGGGTTTCATCAGAGTTATGTTTTTGCTCAAAATGGATAGCCATGGGGTACGATGAATCCTTCCTACGTATAGCACGGCGATGCTCACGTACCCTCTCCCGCCAGGTACGTTCCGTGCTGCCCACATACATTAAATCACATGGACATCTTAGCACATAAATAACATAGGAGGATTCACATGTGATAGAATCACTAATTTGAAAAGTGCGTCTACCAGTGCTATCATGATATTCATGCACTGAGTAAGACTGTTTTCCACATGACTTGCACTTCCCACAGCTCTCAAACCCTGGAGTAGACACAATAGAAATGGGTACTTCTGGCATATAACTGGGAACCAACCGGCTACGTAGGGTCCTAGCACGTGAGTAAACAAGGGAGGCCCTAGGAGAAATCACAGGACGTAAATCACTATCTCCCAACAATAAGTACCAATGACGTTGAATGATATTCTGCAAAGATTGACCATCACGGGTAAATTGAGAAATATATCGGATAAGTTTGGGAGGCGTACCTCGAACCTGGGGAGAAAGTAATACATCCCTGTTAAGAGTACGTGCTTTGACCCTAGCCCTCTGTAGCACATCATGGCTATAGCCCCGACGCTGAAAATCACCAAGGACCCTGCTCTCATTAATGGCATAGTCAGAGTCCAGGGAACAATTGCGTCTCATGCGTAGGAGTTCACCAAAAGGTATAGACTTAATACAGTGACCAGGGTGAGCACTGCCCGCCAATAATACTGCATTGGTAGCTGTTGGTTTGCGAAAATTCCTAAAGTTTACAATTCCCTCAGAAACAAATAATTCCAGATCTAAATATGTGATAGAGGTCTGGGAAAAAGAGGCTGTGAGGTGAATGTTAAGGGCATTAGCATTAAGATGATCAACAAAATTAAGGATTGATTGTTCAGAACCCTTCCAGATCAGGAGTAAGTCATCAATGTATCTGATCCAGAGTACCACACTATCACCCCACATTTCTGAGTGACCAATATCAACCACGACTTCCTCCCACCAGCCCAGGAATAGATTAGCATACACAGGAGCAAAACAAGCGCCCATTGCAGTGCCCCTGAGCTGGTGGAAGATGTCCCCCTGAAAGATAAAAAAGTTGTTAGTAAGACAAAAATGTAACATCTCGAGAAGCATGTCGCAAGTATCCTTATAACTCACTGAGTGTTTACTCAGAAAGTACTGCACAGCTGAAATACCAAGATCATGTGAGATAGATGTGTATAAGCTCTCAACATCCAATGTGATAAACCAGTAATCTTGTTCCCAGGGAATATTCTGGAGTGCACAAATAACATCCCTGCTGTCTTTAACATAAGACTGTAAATTGTACATATCAGCACGGAGATGAAAATCCAAAAATTGTCCCATGGGTTCGCAAATAGACCCATTCCCTCCCACAATAGGTCTACCAGGGGGGTTAACAAGGGTTTTGTGAACCTTGGGCAACAAATAGAACGTACATAATAGTGGGAATTCAGGTTGTAAAAATTCTTTCTCCTGGTCACTCAAGAGACCCCTAGCGTGCCAGTGGGAAACCAAAGCATACAGTGCTGTTTTAACCCCCTCCAATGGGTTCTGACTCAATTGTTGGTAGCAGCTGCTGTCACCAAGCTGACGATAAACCTCCCTAGTGTATTGTGCGCGGTCCAACACAACAATATATATATATATATATATATATATATATATATAGTCAGCTCTACTTGATTTGAAATCTAATATTGTCAAAATTGTTGACCAGGTTAATCCTGTCCTTCTACTACTACTTGACCTATCTGCCGTCTTTGACCTTGTGGACCATACCACCTTGGTGAGTAGGCTGGCGGAGATAGCATACTTTTCTCAAGATGCCTTGGACTGGGTGAGATCCTTTTTGTCTGAACAAACTATTAGGGTCTTTTCGGATGAAGGTGTGGCTGCTCCTACTAGACTAACTTATGGCGTTTCTCAAGGTTTGTGTTTGTCCCCAACTTTTTATAATGTATATACTCGCCCTCTTTTTGATATTCTGGATCATCTGGGTGTTGGGTACGTCCATGATATTTACTCCATTATCCAGTCCTGGATGGCCAGGAATGGCCTGGCCCTGAATGATGGGAAAACAGAGCTACTCATTTTGGGCACTAGGCAGCGTCTGTTGAAACTTGGACCGGAGTATGACTGTTTTAGGATTGCGGACCACTCAATCATGGTCCCGCCCCATGTCAAGACGTTGGGAGTATACTTTGACTCACATTTTAACATGTGTAAACATCTTTCCTCTTTATAGTTTTCATGGTCCTATACTATCAAGTTGTGGCATCAGTTTAGGCCTTATATCTCTAAGAAGAATCCTGCCGTTATAGCTGGGGCGCTGGTACTCCAGAATTGATTATTGTAACTCCTTACTTACTGCATGAGGTAAATGCTGACTACCACATGAAAAATGAGGTAAAAACAGCATTTTTTCACGTGGTAGGCAGTATACACCTAATGTTATATGTGGTAGTCGAATATATGACTGAATGAACAAATGAGTTTATTAGGCGCTAGTAACTAGCGATTCGCAACACCACAAAAATATAGTAAAACAAAACTGAAATAGGATAAACAGTAACAAAATATAATACAT
>JASANM010221365.1:0-12109 GCA_031753655.1 Desmognathus santeetlah | reverse complement strand
GATCTGTCTGCTGATTTCTGTCAAGTGTCCCCAGACCATTACCTTTTTGTGGTTCTTGATGAGTGTTCAAGATACCCCGAGGTTGAACTGGTACCCAACACCTCAGCTGGCGCGGTCATCCAAGCTCTAGAGAAGATGTTCGCCACTCATGGTCTTCCTAACTCCATAAGGAGCGACAATGGTCCACCTTTCAGGAGCACTGAATATCGGTCATTTTTAGGGAACCTGAACATAAAACTCCGCCATGTTACCCCCTGTTGGCCGCAAGCGAACGGGGATGTGGAGAGGTTCATGCGGACGTTGAACAAGGTGATACGTATTGCAAAAGAACAGAGACTGGATTGGCTCTCGGAAGTGTACAGGTTCCTGAGGGGATATCGGACCACTCCCCACTCGTCCACATCAGTGGCCCCAGGAGAAGCTCTAATGGGGAGGCAAGTAAAAGACACTATGCCAGCCATGCCCAGGAGTGCACCCAGCCCCATAAATCACCAGAAGGTGGAATGCCAACGAAAGCAAAGAAACTGTGAGATGAGCATATCAAGGAAGTCCAAGGCCTCCAGCATACAAGTAGGGGACTCGGTGTTATTGACGACAAGGAAGAAGTCTGGGAAGCTAGACCTCACGTTTGAGGCAAGGCCATGGAAAGTAGTTGAAAGGAAATCAACCATGGTTACCGTTGCACGTGCCAATGAACAAGTATGTAGAAACATTTCCTTTTTCAAGAAAATATCTGACACGATGTGGAAAGAAATGTCTGGAGTGTCAGATACCCAAGAGAGTGACAATGATGATGACCATATGGATGACGTCCTGATCAGTTTGGATCCACCTGCACCGGTTCTAATGAATCCAGAGCCAAACAGTGGGTCTCATGTCAGAGCCCCCCAAAGTGAGAGGACCCCGATTGTTAGTCAAGAGCCGACCAGCCAACGGACTGTTGAGACTGGAAGACAGTACAACCTGCGAAAGAATCCGGCTCCCTCGAGCCGACTGAAAGACTACTATGCTTAGAGAGTATACCATGCCTCTCGTTATTGATTGTATATTTTTCATTCTAGTTGGAAAGGGATGTTATATCCAGTTTGACAGCATGCAAGGTCATGTGGTACAGCGACGTGTGTCGTGTACCACGTGGGCTACGTGAGAACGTAAGCCACAGCGCGCGCTGTATAAAAGTAAATAAAGTGGCGCCAAGCGCCAGTTGGAGCTGGACAGTTACACAACTGTGTCGTGTCTGTTTATTGTATGCAAGTACGTGTGGCCTGTACTTGGCAACATAACATTGGCGACGAGGCGGGTCCGTGCCCCGGGTGCGTGTACCTCGCTGACGGTGTGTCTCGACGTGCGACTAGGTGGAGCTGCCGCTCCCTGGTCCGGTCGGGTGTTCCTCTTCCCCAGGTACGGGTGGAGCCGCTGCTCCCCGGGTGGGTGGAGATTTCCGTGCGGTGAGCCGCTGCTCCCCACGACACTCCAGTATCTACGATTGGGTGGAGCCGCCGCTCCCCAATCCGGTGTTGTTCCGGTGTTCTGTGGGCGACTGACCCCGGAACGTCTCCTGTGGCGGGTGTGAGCCGCTGCTCCCCGTTTGCGTGGGCTCGAGGCAGGTGGAGCTGCCGCTCCCTGCTCGGTGGCCTACGGCGAGTGTGAGCCCCTGCTCCTCGCAAAAGTGTGTACCCACAGGTGGAGCCGCTGCTCCCTGCAGGGTGCGTGTGGAGCGAGTGGAGCTGCCGCTCCTCGCTGTGTTCCCCCCTCGCTGTCTTGAAGGGTGGCCGCTGGTGGTGCTAGTGGGTGGAGCCGCCGCTCCCTGCTGTGGTGATCCTGGCGGAAGACTGGGTGCTGCACGGACTGGGTGACCTGGAACACTTGGAGGACACGTCGGTGTCGCTCAGTGGATCAGGACCTGTTCAAGGTGAGGAGACACCTAATATTCCTGCAACGATGAGTGCAGAAGAACGTCCCGCGACGTTTCATCTGTCAGGGAGAGAGAGTTCTCTCAAGCCATTTGACATTTATAATGACCCATCCACCATTGGGACTCGATGGGTCTTATGGATTGATCACTTGGAACGATTCTTTCGGTTAGACGGCATCACAGACCCGATAATGAAAAGAGACTTGTTGCTCTTCCACATAGGTGATGATGCACGCAGAATTTTTAATTCACTGAAAGACACGGGGGGTGAGAGAGACTATGAGGTGGCACGGGATGCTCTCAAGGAACATTTCCTCCCGCAAGTAAACCCTGACTATGAGGATTTTAAGTTAAGACAGATAATGCAGTCCAAGAACGAATCGATTGATTCATTTCATGCTCGTATTCGTGAGGCGTCTAAAGCGTGTGAATACGCTGATGTTGAGCAGGTTATCCGATCACAAATAATATATGGTGTGCATTCAGAGAAACTCAGGCGCCAGATCATGTCTGAACCGAGGATTGAGCTGCAGAAAATGCTACTGCTAGGTCGCCAGAGGGAACTGGCAGATGTGCGAGCGTCAGCTATGGAATCGGCGCTCAGGAAGGTGAAGATAGAACCGGGGGAAGCTCCCCCAATATCCCCTGCCCCTGTGGCAGCGATTGAGCGCAGACCAAGGCCCCAGAGGCAATACCAGTCAAGGTCCACATGGACAGATCGTAGGAGAAGTGATAGCAAACCAGCACAGCTATGTCCCATGTGTGGAGACACGTGGCACCGTAAAGAAGTCTGCCCTGCAGTGGGCAGAGAGTGCCTCAACTGTGGCAAGTTAAACCATTATGCCATTGTGTGCCAATCTCGCTCTCCGCCCCCAAGACAGGATGGGCAGAGGAGAAAACTACGCACAAAGCGCCTGACAAGGCAAGTGGAAGTCGCTCCAGAAGACCAAGAGTGCCTGTCGTATGACGAAGAGGACGAAGAGGGTGAGGAGGACGAGTCGCAGGAAGTAGCCGCGAATGCCGTCTCTGCACGTCCCAAACGGATTGCAAAAATCCGACTAATTTCCTCTGTCACTGGCAACAAGAAGAAATTTAGGCCTAAATGCATGATCAGGATTGGTGATTGTACCCATATGGTGATTGTAGACACGGGAGCGGCGGTGAATGTAATTTCAAAGAAGTCATTTGAGTCACTAGTGCCCAAACCCACACTACAACCAGCCACGGTCATCCTGATGGCATATGGCAGCGCGTCCCCATTGCCTGTGCTGGGGACTTTCATGTCGCAGATAAAGTACGGTGATGACTCGGCGAGAGTGAGGTTTCATGTTGTAAATAGAGACACAGAGACGTTGTTAGGCTGCAGGTCGGCTATCAAGCTCAGGATTGTCCAGTTTGCCTTTAACATTCACGAACAGACTATCTCTGAAATTCTTGAACGCCACCCTAAGCTGTTCCTGGGCATTGGGTGCAAAAAGGGCCCTCCGGTGAGACTGCACATTGATGACAGCATCCAGCCGGTGGCTGACAAACACCGGCGTGTACCATTCCATCAACGAGAGAAAGTGAGGCTTGAACTTGATGAATTGGAGAGACAAGATATCATAGAGAGGGTGAAGGGCCCTACCCCCTGGGTGTCCCCGTTAGTCGTGGCTAACAAGCCTAAACAGCCTGACAAAATAAGAATATGTGTGGACATGCGCAAACCCAATATTGCAATAAAAAGAGAAAGACATATCACCCCGACGGTGGACGATCTATTGGCGGACCTCACAGGAGCATCAGTGTTCTCAAAACTGGACCTCAAAGCAGGGTACCATCAAATTCCTCTGCACCCTCGATCCAGATACATCACAACCTTTTCGTCTCATGTGGGGCTCCGAAGATACAAGCGGTTGAGCTTTGGAGTTAGTTCTGCAGCTGAAGTGTTTCAGAACGCGATCCGGTCAGTGATACAAGACCTGGAGGGTGTCATCAACGTCAGCGATGACATTCTTGTCTATGCCAAGTCGGATGCAGAACACCTTGTGAGGTTAGAAGCTGTACTTCAGAGATTGGAAGAACAGGGACTAACATTACACAAAGAGAAGTGCGAGTACGCTAAGCGTGAACTCGAGTTTTTTGGATACGTGCTGAATGCTGATGGAATTTCTGCTGATCCCAAAAAAGTGAGTGACATTAAATCTGCCCCCCCGCCTGAGAATGTGAGCGCTGTGCGGAGTTTTCTGGGTATGGCCACTTACTGTGGGCGGTTTATTCCCCACCTGGCGTCGGTTTCAGAACCACTGCGAAACCTTACCAAAGTCTCAACAAAATGGGAATGGTCCCGAGAATGTGCCCTAGCGTTTCAATGTATAAAAGACAGTTTGTCAGCAGACACAACGCTGGCTTACTTCAATATGGATCTCCAGACGGAGCTGCTAGTAGATGCCAGCCCGGTGGGGCTTGGGGCGGTTCTAACCCAGAGAAATAGGCATGGGGAGGTGCTCCCCATAGCCTATGCCAGCCGTGCACTGACGAGCACTGAACAACGGTATTCCCAAATTGAAAGAGAGGCGATTGCGGTGCTGTGGGGATGCAAACATTTTCACCTATACCTGTATGGTTTCCCGTTCCTGGTGTTCACGGATCACAAGCCATTAATACCAATTTTTGCGGGTTCAGCCCCACACCCGCCTGCCAGAATAGAGAAATGGATGTTACAATTGCAAATATATTCATTCGAACTCAAATTTAGAGCGGGACATGACAACCCGGCTGACTTCTTGTCCCGACATCCCAGGCCGGCGACTAGGGGTGAGGCAGCTGAAGCTGAAGAAACGGAGGCGCACGTCAGGTCAGTGGTGGAAGTGGCAAGGCCCAAAGCCATTTCCCTTAACGAGCTAGTTGAGGCCACGACTAAGTGCAGGTGCATGTCCAAGACGAAGGAAACCATTGGGTCGGGGGCCTGGAACAGGTTTCTATCTAACACACATGGATTTGACAAAGACGAGAAGTCCCTCATGGAGAAACTATTCACTATCAGGGCGGAGTTATCGGTGTCAGGGGAAGGAGTGATCTTAAGAGGAGATCGCATAGTGGTCCCAGAAGTGCTAGTCCCGAAGCTTCTCATACTGGCTCACGAGGGTCACCAAGGAGTGACGAAAACGACCGCGAGACTGCGACGAAGATATTGGTTCCCCAAACTTCAAGAGATGGTGGCAGACATGGTCAACACGTGCCTGATGTGCTCGGCAAGTGGGAGACCTTCCCCACCTGTCCAAATAAGTACTCCGCCCAGGAGCCACCTACCGTGGAGTGATCTATCTGCTGATTTCTGTAAAGTGTCCCCAGAACATTATCTCTTTGTGGTTCTCGACGAGTGTTCAAGATACCCTGAGGTTGAGCTTGTACCCAACACCTCAGCTGGCGCAGTCATCCAAGCTCTGGAAAAGATGTTCGCCACCCATGGTCTTCCTAACTCCATAAGGAGCGACAATGGTCCACCTTTCAGGAGCTCGGAGTATAGGTCCTTCTTAGGGAATCTGAACATCAAACTCCGCCATGTCACCCCCTGCTGGCCGCAGGCAAATGGAGACGTGGAACGTTTCATGCGAACATTGAACAAAGTGATACGCATTGCAAAAGAACAGAGACTGGACTGGCTCTCGGAAGTGTACCGGTTCCTGAGGGGGTATCGGACCACCCCCCACTCGTCCACAGCCGTGGCCCCTGGAGAAGCTCTAATGGGAAGGCAAGTAAAAGATACTATGCCGGCAGTGCCCAGGGTTACACCTAGCCCCATTAATCATCAGAAGGTGGAATGCCAACGAAAACAAAGGAACTGTGAGATGAGCATATCGAGGAACTCCAAGGCCTCCAGCATCCAAGTAGGGGACTCGGTGCTACTGACGACAAGGAAGAAGTCTGGGAAGCTAGACCTCACCTTTGAGGCGAGGCCATGGAAAGTAGTTGAAAGAAAATCTACCATGGTCACCGTTGCAAGGGCCAACGAACAAGTATGTAGGAACATTTCCTTTTTCAAGAAAATATCTGACACCATGTGGAAAGAAATGTCTGGAGTGTCTGAGGCCCCTAACAGTGACCATGAGGACGACGACGACATGAATGACCTCGCAACCAGTGGGGACCCCCCTGCAGTGGCTCCACAGAACCTAGAGCCAAACCGTGGGTCTCCCGTCAGAGCACCCCAAAGGGAGATGATCTCGACTGATAGTCAAGAGCCGACCAGCCAACGGACTGGTGATAATGGAAGACAGTACAACCTGCGAAAGAATCCGGCTCCCTCGAGCCGATTGCGAGACTACTATGCCTAGAGAACAAACTGTGTTTCTTGTGAGTGATTGTTAATTTTTCATGCTAGTTGGAAAGGGATGTTATATCCAGCGTGACAGCTTACCGAGTCATGTGGTACAGAGACGAGCGTCCTGTACCACGTGGGCTGCGTGAGAACGTGAGCCCAAGCGCGCGCAGTATAAAAGTAAATAAAGTGGCGCCAAGCGCTAGTTGGAGCTGGACAGTTACTCAACTGTGTCGTGTCTGTTTATTGTCTGCAAGTACGTGTGGCCTGTACTTGGCAACTTAACATTGGCGACGAGGCGGGTCCGTACCCCGGGTGCGTGTACCTCGCTGATGGTGGGGCTCGACGTGTGGCTAGGTGGAGCTGCCGCTCCCTAGTTTCAGTCGAGTGGTCCTGTTCCCCGAGCTCGGGTGGAGCCGCTGCTCCCTGGGTGGGTGAGGATTTTTCGTGCGGTGAGCCGCTGCTCCCCACGACGCTCCTGTGTTGACGATTGGGTGGAGCCGCCGCTCCCCAATAAGGTGTGTTTCCAGCGGTCGGTGGGCGTCTGACCCCAGAACGTCTCCCGTGGCGGGTGTGAGCCGCTGCTCCCCGTTTGCGTGGGCTTGGGGCGGGTGGAGCTGCTGCTCCCTGCTCGGTGGCCCACGGCGAGTGTGAGCCCCTGCTCCTCGCAGAAGGGTGCATCCGCGGGTGGAGCCGCTGCTCCCTGCAGGGTGTGTGTGTGGCGAGTGGAGCTGCCGCTCCTCGCCGTGTTTCCCCCCTCGCTGTCGGTGAGGGGACCGGTGGTGGTGATAGTGGGTGGAGCCGCCGCTCCCTGCTGAGGTAGTCCTGGCGGAAGACTGGGTGCTGCACGGCCTTGGTGACTTGGAGCATCTAGAGGACACGTCGGTGTCGCTCAGTGGATCAAGACCTGTTCAAGGTGAGGAGACACCTAACATTCCTGCAACGATGAGTGCAGAAGAACGTCCGGCGACGTTTCATCTGTCAGGGAGAGAGAGTTCTCTAAAACCATTTGACATTTATAATGACCCCTCCACCATTGGGACTCGATGGGTCTTATGGATTGATCACTTGGAACGATTCTTTCGGTTAGACGGCATCACAGACCCGATAATGAAAAGAGACTTGTTGCTCTTCCACATAGGTGATGATGCACGCAGAATTTTTAATTCACTGAAAGACACGGGGGGTGAGAGAGACTATGAGGTGGCACGGGATGCTCTCAAGGAACATTTCCTCCCGCAAGTAAACCCTGACTATGAGGATTTTAAGTTAAGACAGATAATGCAGTCCAAGAACGAATCGATTGATTCATTTCATGCTCGTATTCGTGAGGCGTCTAAAGCGTGTGAATACGCTGATGTTGAGCAGGTTATCCGATCACAAATAATATATGGTGTGCATTCAGAGAAACTCAGGCGCCAGATCATGTCTGAACCGAGGATTGAGCTGCAGAAAATGCTACTGCTAGGTCGCCAGAGGGAACTGGCAGATGTGCGAGCGTCAGCTATGGAATCGGCGCTCAGGAAGGTGAAGATAGAACCGGGGGAAGCTCCCCCAATATCCCCTGCCCCTGTGGCAGCGATTGAGCGCAGACCAAGGCCCCAGAGGCAATACCCGTCAAGGTCCACGTGGACAGATCGAAGAAGAAGTGATGGCAAACAAGCACAGCCGTGTCCCATGTGTGGAGACACATGGCACCGAAAAGAAGTCTGCCCGGCAGTGGGCAGGGAGTGCCTTAACTGTGGCAAGTTAAACCATTATGCCATTGTGTGCCAATCTCGTTCCCCACCCCCAAGGCAAGAAGGGCAGAGGAGAAAACTACGAACGAAGCGCCTGACTAGGCAAGTTGAAGTCGCTCCCGAAGACCAAGAGTGCCTGTCGTACGACGAAGAGGACGAAGAGGGTGAGGAGGAAGAGTCGCCGGAAGTGGCAGCGAATGCCGTCTCTGCACGTCCCAAACGGATTGCAAAAATCAGACTGATTTCATCCGTCACTGGCAACAAGAAGAAGTTTAGGCCCAAATGCATGATCAGGATTGGTGATAGTACTCATATGGTGATTGTAGACACGGGAGCGGCGGTGAATGTGATTTCAAAGAAGTCGTTTGAATCACTGGTGCCCAAGCCCACACTGCAACAAGCCACGGTCATCCTGATGGCGTATGGCAGCTCCTCACCACTGCCTGTGCTGGGGACTTTCATGTCACAGATAAAGTACGGTGATAACTCTGCGAGAGTGAGATTTCATGTTGTGAATAGAGACACAGAGACATTATTAGGCTGCAGATCGGCTATCAAGCTCATGATTGTCCAGTTTGCCTTTAACATTCACGAACAGACTATCTCCGAAATCCTTGAGCGCCACCCCAAGCTGTTCCAGGGCATCGGGTGCAAGAAGGGCCCTCCGGTGAAACTACACATCGATGACAGTATCCAGCCGGTGGCTGACAAACACCGGCGAGTCCCGTTCCATCAACGGGAGAAAGTGAGGCTTGAACTGGATGAATTGGAAAGACAAGACATCATAGAGAGGGTGAAGGGCCCAACCCCGTGGGTGTCTCCATTGGTGGTGGCTAACAAGCCCAAACAGCCGGACAAAATAAGAATATGTGTTGACATGCGCAAACCCAACATAGCGATAAAGAGGGAGAGACATATCACCCCGACGGTGGACGATCTCTTGGCGGACCTCACGGGAGCCTCGGTGTTCTCCAAGCTGGACCTCAAAGCAGGGTACCATCAGATTCCCCTGCACCCTCGGTCCAGATACATCACAACCTTTTCGTCCCATGTGGGGCTACGAAGATACAAGAGGTTGAGCTTTGGGGTTAGTTCTGCAGCGGAAGTGTTCCAGAACGCGATTCGTTCCGTGATACAAGACCTGGAGGGTGTAATCAACGTCAGCGATGACATTCTGGTCTATGCCAAGTCTGATGCAGAACACCTGGTGAGGCTAGAGGCTGTCCTACAGAGGTTGGAGGAACAGGGACTAACGTTACACAAAGAGAAGTGCGAGTACGCTAAGCGTGAACTCGAGTTTTTTGGATATGTACTGAATGCCAATGGAATTTCAGCTGATCCCAAGAAAGTGAGTGACATTAAGTCCGCTTCCCCGCCAGAGAATGTGAGCGCCGTGCGAAGTTTTTTGGGCATGGCCACGTACTGTGGGCGTTTCATTCCTCACCTGGCGTCTGTTTCAGAACCACTGCGGAACCTCACCAAAGTTTCAACAAAGTGGGAATGGTCCCGTGAATGTGCCCTATCCTTTCAATGTATAAAAGACAGTTTGTCAGCAGAGACAACGCTGGCATACTTTAACATGGATCTACAGACGGAGCTGCTAGTAGATGCAAGCCCGGTGGGGCTTGGTGCAGTGTTGACTCAGAGAAATCAGCATGGGGAGGTCCTCCCCATAGCATATGCCAGCCGCGCACTGACAAGTACTGAACAACGATATTCCCAGATTGAAAGAGAGGCGATTGCAGTGCTGTGGGGATGTAAACATTTTCACCTGTACCTATATGGTTTTCCCTTCCTAGTGTTTACAGACCACAAGCCGTTGATACCCATTTTTGCTGGTTCAGCCCCACACCCGCCTGCCAGAATCGAGAAATGGATGCTGCAGCTACAAGTGTATTCATTCGAGCTCAAATTTAGGGCGGGACATGACAACCCAGCGGATTTCTTATCCCGTCATCCCAGGCCGGCGACTAGGGGTGAGGCGGCTGAGGCCGAAGAAACGGAGGCACACGTCAGGTCGGTGGTGGAAGTGGCAAGGCCAAAAGCCATCTCCCTTGACGAGTTGGTTGTGGCCACAGCCAAGTGCAGGTGCATGTCCAAGGCAATAGAAACCATTGGGTCAGGGGCCTGGAACAAGTTTTTATCATTCACACACAAATTTGACAAAGAAGAGAAGACCCTCATGGAGAAACTGTTCTCTATCAGGGCAGAATTATCAGTTTCAGGAGAAGGTGTGCTACTAAGGGGAGAACGTATAGTGGTCCCAGAAGTGCTAGTCCCAAAGCTTCTCATACTGGCTCATGAGGGTCACCAAGGGGTGACGAAAACCACCGCGAGACTTCGACGAAGATACTGGTTCCCCAAACTCCAGGAAATGGTAGCAGACATGGTGAACACGTGCCTGATGTGCTCGGCGAGTGGGAAACCTTCCCCCCCTGTCCAAATAAGTACTCCGCCCAGGAGCCACCTGCCATGGAGTGATCTGTCTGCTGATTTCTGTCAAGTGTCCCCAGACCATTACCTTTTTGTGGTTCTTGATGAGTGTTCAAGATACCCAGAAGTTGAGCTGGTTCCCAACACCTCTGCTGGCGCAGTCATCCAAGCTCTAGAGAAGATGTTCGCCACTCATGGTCTTCCTAACTCCATCAGGAGCGACAATGGTCCACCTTTCAGGAGCACTGAGTATCGATCCTTCTTAGGAAATTTGAACATAAAACTCCGGCATGTTACCCCCTGCTGGCCGCAAGCGAACGGGGACGTTGAGAGGTTTATGCGGACATTGAACAAGGTGATACGTATTGCAAAAGAACAGAGACTGGACTGGCTTTCGGAAGTGTACAGGTTTCTGAGGGGATATCGGACCACTCCCCACTCGTCCACATCAGTGGCCCCAGGAGAAGCCTTAATGGGAAGGCAAGTTAGAGACACTATGCCAGCCATGCCCAGGATGGCTCCCAGCCTCATAAATCATCAGAAGGTGGAATGTCAAAGAAAGCACAAAAACAGTGAGATGAGCATAACGAGGAATTCCAAAACCTCCAGCATACAAGTGGGGGACTCGGTGTTGGTGTCGACAAGGAAGAAGTCGGGGAAGCTAGACCTCACGTTTGAGGCAAAGCCATGGAAAGTAGTTGAAGTAAAATCGACCATGATCACCGTTGCACGTGCCAATGAACAAGTATGTAGAAACATTTCTTTTTTTTAAAAAATATCTAACACAATGTGGAAAGAAATGTCTGGAGTGTTAGATACACACGACAGTGAAAATGATGATGACCACATGGATGACCTCCTGCCCAGCGTGGATTCACCTGCACCGGTGCAGCCGAGTCCAGAGCCTAATAGCGGGCCTCATGTCAAGCCCTCAACAAGTGAGAGGACCCCGACTGTCAGTCAGGAGCCGACCAGCCAACGGACTGTGGAGTCTGGAAGAAAGTACAACCTAAGGAAGAATCCGGCCCCTTCGAGCCGACTGAAAGACTACTATGCTTAGCGAGCATACCCTGGTTTCTGTTATTGATTGTATGTTTTTTTAAGTACATTGATTTTTTTCTTCATAACACTTATTGCTTAAGTACTAATTATTTAAAAATTGTACCTTGGGTTATCGAGTTGTTAAAGACAAATTTAAAAAAGACTTTTCAAGTTTGCTAGTTTTGGCTAAAAAAGGGCTAAATCTGACCCTCCTACCCCCTCCTGCTTCCCCTCTCTTGGATGCTGATGTTTCCAATACTGTGTTATTAGCCGGAATACTCTTAAACCTTGCTTGGATGAAACTAACAGGCGTTTAATGGCTTTAGAATCTAAATTGGACTTAAATGTGAATAGTGTTCATGATCTGGAACATAGAGTTAGAGAATTTGAAGAATCTACTTCACATATACATACTATCCAACAGGAAATCCAAACTTTAAAATAGTGCTTGGAGATTTGGGAATCGTAATAGGAGCAATAATATCAGAATTTATGGTTTGAAAGAGGGCATTGAAAGGGATGATATGAGAGCTTTTATGATTAATACCCTGCCTTCCTTACTAAATTTAATCTCGTCAAACCAACTTGATATTCAGTTAACTCATACTCTTGGTCCTAAAGAACCTTCAAGATGACCCGAATAAACCACGAGGGGTAATAATTTTCTTTCAAAAAGTCTCT
>JASANM010221364.1:0-19283 GCA_031753655.1 Desmognathus santeetlah | reverse complement strand
CTCCGCAGCACACGTCACGTTCAAGGAAGGTTCTATCTCAGGATAGCGGACCCACACGGGGTCGGGTGGGTTAGGCATTGACATGGTACTAGCAGCGGCACAGTTGCACGCCACATGTACCATCCGGCGCATCATTCGATTGAGGTTGCGATGTTGCGAAGTTCAGACCACATGCAACTAAACATGATGCAGGAAGGAAGGAAGGAAGGAAGGAAGGAAGGAAGGAAGGAAGGAAGGAAGGAAGGAAGGAAGAAAGGGAGGAAAAGAGAGGACTAAGGGAGAAGAGGAAGGAAAGAAGGAGACATGGAAAGGAGAAAGGAAGGAAGGAGAGGACAAGTAGAGGAAAGGAGAGAAGGTGAGGAAGAAAGGAGAGGAGGAATGGAGAGAAGGGAGGAAGGGAGGTGGAACAAGAAAGGAAGGAAGGTACAGGAGGGAGAGCAGAAAGGAGGGAGGGACGAAGTGCAAGATAGAAAGCGAAAAAGATACTCATGTGGTGTTGTGATGCAATGTGGCGACCATTCGAGTCACTCTGGAACGTCGGTACTTCGAGTCAGGTGGGCCCTCACGTCTCACTCCCTTGGTGAGTAGGTCTTTTATTCTTCCCCTTATTTTCTTCCTGTTTTCCTTCTCCATGCTGTATATCTTCTGCCCTGTCTATGCTCCTTGACTGAGTCTTTGTTTCCTGGGGATTCCTGGGTCCGTGGGTCATTTCCTCCTTGATCCAGTATTCACATGGGGGTGGGGCTCGGTCTTCGAGGGCCCTGGTTCGGTTCCACCTTCCCTCCTTCTGCCAGGTTCTCCCTGCTTGTCTTCCTGTGTTTCCTCTCTGTCCTGGTTCCAGGGGTCAACAATCCAGGGCAGCAAAATCTCTCTGGTGATTGCTTGGCTCCTGCCTCCCGGTGTCTTGGTGTTCTTCCCCAGGGTTACAGGTTCCACAGATTGCAGGGCAGCTAGATCTGTCTGGGGAATTCTGACTGCCTCCTAATCTTTGTTCTCAGGTCTTTGTGAGGTAGTTGATTTGTCCTCTACGTCTCTTGATTTCTGTGTGGGTGGCCTGCTCTTGTGTTTTCCTCCATCTTCTTTCCATTGCTCTTGGTTCTCTTCTCTTCTGTTTGATTTGTTCACAACAACATCCTTTTTTCTTTCTATTCTTCCTGATGGCCTCTTTTATTGATGCGAAGGTTTCTATGGCTTCCGTGATGCAGTCTTCCAGAGCTGTAGTGCTTTTTTCGGGTTTGAGAGTATTTCCTGAGATGGGACGTTGCTCTGCGAACCAGGTTGTCAATTGTTGGTTGTTTAGTAGGTTTCTCCATGATCTGTATGTGCGTGTTTCCTGGGAGTAGGTTTTATTCCTGTCGCTGGGTGTTCGTAGGATTTTCCTGAAGTCGATGAGCCAGTGGTCAGTCCATGATGTGGGGTAGGACTTGTGGATTCTCGTACTTTCGTCTTCCATGAAGATAAGGTCCAGCGTCCGTCCCTCTCTGTGTGTCTGACCTGACACACGCTGTTCCAGGTTGAGGGCCGTCATATTCTGGGTGAGGTTGATGGTTGTTGGGTCATTATGGAAGTCCATCCATACGTTGAAATCTCCTAGGATTGTGAGATGTGGATGCTCAATGTAGAAGGAGGTGATGAATTCTGCTAGAGCATTTGGGAAAGGTCCTCTGCTGTGTTTTGGCGGTCTGTATATCAGCAGGCACAATAGTGTGTTCTTGTTGTCTATCGTACATTTGACCAGCATGTATTCGAAGCCTTGTTTGGCCGTTTCCTGTACTGCCATTGTGTAGTTTGTTCAGTATGCGAAGGCCAGGCCTCCCGCGTGGGTGTTCCTGTTGGTTGTCAGGTTTCTGAAACCTGGCAGGATGACCTCCATGAGGGTTGGTGCTTGGCCCCAATCGCTGAGCCATGTCTCTGTCAGGAAGATGAGGTCCGGGTTGAGGGATTCGATGATGTCCCTGACGTCCAACCTATTCTTATGAAGAGATCTGCAATTCAGCAGAATGCATTTAAGCTCTTGGTCTGTGTGTACAATGGGGACTCTGTGATCTTGATCTGCCGTTCTGATTGCTAGGGGTATACCTTTCTCTTGCAGGCCTCCTTCGTCTGGCCTGTCCACTTGGAGCACCTCTGGGGCCCCGATGTTCCGTTCTGTCTTGCTTCTATTCTGCCTTGGTCCTTCCATCCTGGGTGAGTGATGTAGGACTTCTGGTCTTGCTAGTAGGGGTACTTCAGTCAGTGAATCATCCCATCAGTAGGTCCTGGTATATATGTCTTGGCGCTCCTTTCTTCTTCTCTTCTTGCTATGAATTGCGGGTGCCTGTTCCTTCATGCTTATAAGACCTGCCGTGCTGTTGGTTTTTCTGTGAACCTGTCCTGTCAGGTATTTTTCCTTTATTAATCCTGAGGGGTGTATTAATGATCCTCCTGAGATGTCTCTCGATGACCTTGTCTCGTGTCATTGATCTTGTTGATAGCAGGTCTAACAGCAGAGGTATCTATGTCTCCTAGTCAGAAGAGGACGGGGAGAAAACCGGGGATGGGGCGTACAGAAAATTACTCCAGAGTTAAGGACAGACTTGCTCTTGCCCTTGTTCTGTCTGAAGCCCTTGGTCAGGAGTGGTGCACTACCCTGGAGTGCGGGTGACTGTGGAGGGGATGGGACACCAGCTCCTTGACCGATAGGTGCTGTGCCCGAATGGGATGCTGTACACCGCCAATACTCCTAGAGGGACCTAGAGGGAGTGGGGTATAGTAACTAGCCGAACCCCTTATCTGAAGCTAACAGTGTCTATAGCTCCGCTTCAGGAGCGGGTCCTTACCATAGAGCAGCACCTGAGTGGGTAGGCAATCTGTTAAACAACTGATACTCTTTGTCAGAAGCAGAGAATTACCATTGAGCAGTACAGGAAAGGGGCAGGAAAACTGTTAGACCACTGATACTCTTTGTCAGAAGCAGAGCATTACCAATGAGCCATACGAATGGAGGGCAGGCAAACTGATACTCTTTGTCAGAAACAGTTAAACAACTGATACTCCTTGTCAGAAGCGGAGCCACCATTAAACAACTGATAATCCTTGCCAGAAGCACAGCATTACCATTGAGCAGTACAAGAGTGGGGGCAAATAAACTCTTAAACCACTGATACACCTTGTCAGAAGCGGAGCATTAACTTGTTTGGAATGTGCAGTGCCCCTCAGGGAAGCTGTTAATGTATATGGGGGAACAGTGTGGTGAACTAGCTAGTGGTCACAAAATCAAGAACAAGGTATGTTGGTGGCAGCTGTTGTTAATTGAAGGGTGGTATCGGTGCAATTGTTCTCTACCTGGAGGAGTGTTGGCTGTTCTCTCATCTCACTGCCTTCTTCTCCATGGCACCCATCCCACTTACCTTGGCAACCTGCGGTGGTCATAGGGCCTTACTCACCAGCCTACCGTGAACAGCCGCCATTAGCAGCCAAGTGTCCTTTGCTGTTCTGGGACGCCCTGGGCTGGGCGCCCAAGCTAACCTCCATATAAAGCTCTCACAGTGCGCTTTCCCCTCCCCCCTACCTCCTAACCAATGGCCAGTCGTGCAGCGCCAAAACCCCTCCCACACCCGGAACCCTGCTCTCCTCCTTACCCTTACCTTTCTCCCTCTCGCCCAGGACTCTTGCAATAATCCCAATAAAACTTCAAAATCACCAGAAAACTAAGTATTTTCTAGCGCCCACATGGGATTACAGGATCGCTGCTACCCACAGCAGAGTGTGGAATGACGGGTGACACGGCTCGGTCGCTCTCCCCGCACACTTTTCCCTCCCCCCTACCTCCTAACCAATGGCCAGTCACGCAGCACCAAAACTCCTCCCACACCTGGAATCCTGCTCTCCACCTTCCCTTCCTTCCTCCCGCTCACTCAGGACTTGTGCAATAATCCTAATAAAACTTCAAAGTGAATCGTGATCAACATGGCAGCTGCAGAGCAGGTGTGCAAATACACAGAGGATGAACAGATTCAGACAGGGACCAAAATCTGAACCGGGCACTGGAAAAGAGTGTCCCATATGAGAAAACAAGCATTAGTAATGCCAATGCTTTTCTGGCTGTATTTTCAGTTAATATGTAGGCAATGTATAGATATTGATAGCATTAGAGTTTTTTAATTGTAAAGTAGTAGGCAGATATGTATTGGTGGCATTATATAATATAGTACATTTCACATATAGCATCTAATGTCTGAGGCAGGGGCGGAGCCAGACAGCACAGCTCCCTCTTTCGAATGCTGGGCCACAGGGGCCGGTGCCAATTAAATTGGCTCTGTCCTCCTGTGACTACCAACACAAACAGGTTAACATAGATAAGAAGCTGCACATTGGTCTGCTTCAAAAGATATCTACTTTTCTCGCTAATGCACGCTGTGCGCACATTTCCAGAAAAGGTAGAAAATGATTCAGGATTGTATCCCCCAAATACGCTGTCAATCAAGAGCAGGTAGGTGCTTCATAGCAACCAAGGGGCATATAGAGTGGCACAGTGGGCCTGATCCACCAAAAAAAGTTTCCTAGATTGTAAATTTTCATCCGATGAAACTGCCCTTGACATTAATAATAATAATAATAATTGCGTTTTGTATAGCGCAGTTAACCCGCAGGCATCTGAGCGCTTCAACTCATCATTTTTACAGATCGTATCCTAATAACAACGGTAGCAACCAGTCTCTCCACAGCACCCCCCCATCCCCCGCTCGCACTCAATCAACAACAAAGAAAGCGGCAGCAGGGAAACGCGCAAAGTGACCAAGGCACCCTGGTTCATGATCGGAGATATGCCTGCCAAACAGGCACGACCTAGAAAACTCTTACAGTTTGGGCCCGCTGTCTCTGTGAGCATGGGCACAGAGACAAACCCAGTCACCATGCTTTTGACAAAACAATGACCATTGCAGCCACCCCTCCATCCCAGGACCCAAACTGGGCCGCCACATGACGTAAGTGCGCACTATATAAAACACCTGAAATCATAACACAACATACCATAGGCGTAACCCAGCCTTCTTTCATCCAATCCCTCCCAAGTGCTCGCTATATACATAAAAGCACATTAATAAAGGCCGACCCAGCGACCTTGTACTCACTGGAATAGCTGCGTAACATGTTAATCATTTCTGTGTGCTGCACGGGGCAGTTTTTATAACGCACTCGCAAACCTTGCTTATCACAGCCTCTGCCTTGCCATCCCCCTGTCGTAACTTTCATTGACATCAATGGGAGTTACGACAGGTAATACACTCCATCCTACGAAGCTGTTTTGTAGGTCACCTACATACAGAACATCTTTGGCGAATTTGAAGAGCAAAACCAATTTCATTTAACAGAAATGGAATTTTAATTCTTTTTCTCTCTTAGTGATTTACTACCTCTGCTCTAATGCCGCTCTGAAAACTCAGCGTACATGAGACAATCTGCCCCTGAATAACCCTCAATCTCCACCCTAACTACTGTGCACATGTACAAAAGGAGTGTGCAGGGGGCACAGCGTGCGCCGGGCCCCTTGAAAGCAGCACGCAGACTGCACAGCAGCAAGCCCGAGGGGTGCCGGCCACACTTGCTGGTGGCCGGGGAGGGGGGTCACTGCTGCTGATCACCGGCGATGGTCCATCTGCATGCGAATGACGAGAAAGGCCTGAAAGGCTGGGCCTCATGGGGGAGGGGTGGGAGACACAGCAGACACACTCTCCTTGCTGAAAATTATATTGAAACAAACAGGTTACATCCCAATGGAGCCAGCTAACAAGTGACTGTATTTATGCGCGCAATTACTCTTGTGCATATTTGTTAGGGTGATTTTCATGAAAAT
This sequence comes from Desmognathus santeetlah, assembly GCA_031753655.1. Taxonomy (NCBI): domain Eukaryota; kingdom Metazoa; phylum Chordata; class Amphibia; order Caudata; family Plethodontidae; genus Desmognathus; species Desmognathus santeetlah. Next base: position 13,447 of record JASANM010221364.1, on the reverse strand, counting down.
TAATACGGGCAATTATGAAAGAGGCAGAAAAAACGAGTTTGGAAGTATGTATTGAAACATTTTTAGCTTAACGTTTTATGCCACATTCCCATTTTCGCATGGGGTTGGTAATATGCACATTTTTATGTGCTAATTTGTAAAAGGGGATCTGTCAGAATAGTGAACAAAGGTGTTTTGTAAAACTGCCTACAAATTATTTTTATTATTTTCTTTGAAAATACCTTGTCGTATAATTTTGTCAGCATGTGTTATTTTGGGTGTTGTTAAACCACAGTCAGATGGCAGTAAGCAATAGTCAAATACAAAGCTATTTATTTGCTGAAAACTGTCCGTGAAAGTCGAGATAATGATCTGCTTTCAAAGTACAATTACTGTAAAACTAAGCATTTTTGTAAACAGATCAAGTTTTGAAGGAGAATGCAAAGAGGTAAAGTAGCAATAGCTGATATTGGACCCGCTCCGAAAAATGTATCTGGTTGCACCACTAATTCACCCTGACATTTCGCCAGAATCAAAGACCTATCTATTTGGGAAGTCATAGACAAAAGAAAATTAAGGTAGGGTGCTTTGACAGTGCCAACTGAGCGCTGCTATGTACTCACGTGTGCCAGAACCATCACTAAATGCCACAGGTAAATGCCATATCATTTGTGCACGCCCCATGAACCCCAAGAAGCAGTGCTCACTTTAACTCCGCAAATGTCAAACAGTATGTAATAATGTTACAGTACTTTGAATATGAAAAAGGCATCTTGTGCCATGAGGTGTAAATAATAAGCAGACTTGTGGAATGCATCATTATTATTGTAATGGTCAATTTGTTAATAAATGCTCTCAAATATTGAAGCCCGGGAAAGAAGGGCGATGAGACCTATATATGGATCATGTGATCTTGTGAGAGAGAGAGGTGTGTTTGTGAAAGAACGAGTGACTGAAAGATGGAGTGAGGAATAATGAGAGAGGGTGAGGATCACTGGCGTAACGCAAAATGCCGGGCCCCCCTGCAGAGGCCCCAGGTGGGGCCCCTCACCATTGTCTGGTATTGCCTGAGGGATGTGGGGCGCCCCTGCACCGCAGGGGTGTACTTTACGCCCCTGGTGAGGATGAGTATAAGAGATAGATGAAGAGATAGGGCAATGAGTGTCGAGTCGTAAGGCAAGGGCGGATGCATGTGCTCTCCCCCACAATTAGAGCGATCACACCAGATCACTAGAAAACACAGTGCTTACAAAAAAGTGCTTGAAAAAAAAAGGAGCACCTCACTGGGTTGCAGTGGAATCGACCATCTACAATAGAACACCTACGTTGTTTTCATTGTAAAGACTGAATGGGCTCTTTCTCCAACTTGTACAGACTGGAGGATGGAATAGTAAATCTATTCCCCTCCAGTTAAAAAAAACAAATCGGCTCTTTTCCCCGACTTGCTCAGACTAGAGGATGGAATAATAAATATATTCCCTTCCAGTTATAAAAAAAAAAAAAGAATTGATGCCTTTCCCGACTTGCTTAGACTGGAGGATGGAATAGTAAATCTATTCCATCCAGTTAATAAAAATCCAAATTGTCTCTTTCTCGGAATTGCTTAAACTGGAGGATGGAATAGCCAATCTATCCCCCTCCACTTTTTAACAAACGTTGCCGTCTTGGAAATAGTGACCTGGTGCTCATTTGGTAAGTGCACTGTTTGCGCTTATTTTTCCTGTGCACTATAACTAATGGCGGTGCACTTTAGTGTGGGCGCTCTAATTTCCAGCACCTGAATTTCTAATGGCAAAATTTCATGGAAACCAAAAACCCACCAACTGGTGGCATGTCACTGATCCAATCCCGCCTCTTTGGCACATTACACAAGAATTCAATGGCCTGATCTAGATAGCATAGGATGGCATAGGCAGGCAAGCACCCGCACCCTCCCTCCCACTGGCTTGCAGATAGAGAGATGGCCCAGCAATCCTGGGCCATTTCTCGATCTGCAAGCCGGGGGGGGAAGGGTGGGTGGGCACGCAGGACCAACTGGACCGGGTGAGAATCGGGATACCAGACAATCCAACAAACTATGACTGCCTCTGAATGTTTTTGCCAACTCCCCCTCTCGCAGAAAAATTCCTGCAGATGCCCATGGTTGGAGTAGCGGCGCTGTGCCGGGAGGGGCTCGGTAGGCAGGCCTGCAGATTTCAGTGGAGTACTCTACTCAGTATACTTCTATAAATGATTCACCCTGTACCACGCCTAGCAACAAACAGTGAGTTATGCCTGCCTAACAGCACAATTTCCTGCTGCAAAACGAGGCTGGTTTGACACATAGGTCTCCATTTGCATTGTGTCAATAAATGATAGCGGCTAAAGGGGACGAGAGACGACACATGGCCTGTGTAGACAACACAAAATAACGTTCCAGAGGGCAAGGTAAGCCCGGGGAACCTGTCTGGCTAAAACCACAGGTTGTATGCTCACTGATGACACACAGCAATTGTGCCGGCAGGATGGAGGTGTAACTCAGCCTAGCCTCTTGTTGAGGGCCAAGGGCAGTTGGTCTCCCTAACACAGTTGGCAGCAAAAACAAAACCACAATTATTCTTGGTTGTGAAGGCAAAAGTTAGGAGAGAAGAGAACAGAACATCATAAACATTTGTCTCACCCAGATGATGAGCCTCTCTGCTTCATGTAAAACACTCAGTGGGGATCACAGCACTCGGGACCTCTGGGACCTCAGGGACCTCAGGGACTGGCAGGGGACACCACTGGCACCGGACAGGATAGGTCGGCACTCAGGATACCCTCATAGTCTGGTCAGAGAGCACCGGTCAGCTGAAAAACCCAGAAAAGAAGTCTAGCCAAAGGACGGTGCCCTCTAGGATGTAGGACACAAAGAAGTTGTGTGTAGCACTAGCTTGGTGCGGTTGTCAGACACAGGCAGTGATGGAGTGTGCACAAAATATTCTCATCTAGCTAAGAGACTCAGAGCCAGGTTAGGGAACCGGACTCGGATAAGCCAAGCTAAGAGTCTTTGGTCAGAAACGAGAGAGGAGGAAGCGAAGAAGGACGAAAGTGTGCTGAAGTGTGCAGCACATGCGGCTTTAAAAGCTTGGTCTCCTCCTCCCAAAACCTATAGAAAAATGTACACAAAATGTATATCGGGGCAGTACCAAAAACTATCTTTCTGCAAAACAGCACCCCCAAAAATGATACCAAAATGAATACACAGAGGGGAAATGTGAGCGGAAGCAAAAGAAGCACAATTCCGGACGCCATGAATAAGGTTGCTTCGAGTGCAGTGGACCCTGGCGTCTCACTCCTTTGGTAAGTAGGTTGTCCATCTTCTATGTTTTCTTTTTCCGTACTTTATTCTGCATATCTCCTGTCCTGTCCACACTCTTCCGATAAGTCTTTGCCTCCTAGGGATTCCTGGATCCGTGGGACGTCCCCTCCTCGGTACGCTCTCCACTTGGGCAGTGGGGCTCCACCTTCCACCTTCCCTCCCTCTGTCCAGCCTCTGTCTGCTTGCCCCTCCTGTGTCTTCTCTGCATCCAGGTTCCACTGGTCAACAACAATCCAGGGCAGCTAGATCTGTCTAGGGATTGCTTGACTCCTGACTCCCAGTGTCTTGGTGTTCTTTACCAGGGTTCCAGGTTTCACAAAGTCCAGGGCAGCCAGATCTGTCTGAGGAATTCTGTGGTATTTAACACCCTCCTAATTGTGCACATTTGTATCCGTGTCTGTACTCCTGTACTCGGCTTCTGTCCCTTCTTCCGCTCTGGTCTTCTTTCTTCAGGGCATCCTCTCAGGGTTACAAGATCCATACCTCCTGGTGGCCTTACATTATCAGGGGGTGGTTGACTTTCTGGGAGAACCCTCTGTGTCTCCTCCTGGCTATCTCCTTCTATTGTCTGACTGTTCTTTCATCTCGTCTGCTGCGTCACCTTGTAATCCTCTTATTTGTGTTCTGTCTCTTCCTTTCTCCGGCTGGTTGAGAGAGTGCTTCAGGCTGGTCTATCCTTTCTACTCCACTGTCTTCCCCAAGTCCTTGCAGGTGGTTTGGGGTTGAGGCCCTGGTCACTAAACCACTGCATTAGGCAAAAGCAGATGCTGTTCTGCACCTTTGGCTTCTTTTTAGGTGGCCAGGACTCCCCTCAGTGTGCTCTTGGACTCTGGTTGGCTACCTCAGCTATCTTGTGTGTCAGTAGCAGTAGGTTTGCACCTTTGTAGATGGGTACTCTCCAGACCATCCGCATTCAGGCTGCCTTGGCAGGCTTTCAACCATTGGCCAGAGGCTTGGTTCATTGACAACATGGTAAATTGTGCACTGCAAAGTTATGCCAAAACTGCCTTGCACACGTGTGACTGATCTCGAAACTTGTTCAACTAGGATCCAAGGTCACGAATGGCGAACGCGGAAAGGCGCGAACTGTCACAGAGGTGCGAGGTAGACTGGGTAAGACAATGTTGATGCGTAATAATGTCGGCCTCAAGGCCAAGAAGGCAGCAGGGCATTGCATGTATGATGGGAGGAATATTTTGTTGTTGTTATATGTACCATGCTGCCACGAAGTCCTGTAGGACAGTTGAGCTGGAACTTTTGTCTCGTTTTTGCACAGAGTAAAAGTATTGTATTATTATTATTTTATTATTATTATGATCATTATTATTACTTGATGTTCTTCAGGATTTACATTTAGTAACGTATAGAAAAGCATTTTATTATTAGTACCAGATGTTCTGCAGGATTTGCATTTAGTAACGTCTAGAAACAGTGCTGGTGTCTAACTACGTACTGCCATTTTATGCAATATTTGCCTTTAGTTCGGAACAGTGGTAGTAGTTATTTACATACTGGCGGTATCATAGCCTGAAATGGTACTGACTGGAATAGTACTTACTGTTCTGTAGGATTGGCATTTAGTAACATTTATGAACAGTGCTGGTGTCGTGGTTTGCAGCGCAGTAATTAATCACGTACTGGTGATAATACCCTCGAAGTGTATTTAATGGGCAGCAATATTTGCATCTAGTAGGGTATAGGCACAGCACCAGTATTCAATGTCTCATGGGGATATTGCATCCTGTTACACTTCAAAGGTGCAAGTTTGTCATTGTAAGGTAAAATTCCTGTGGCCTTACTGCCCAGGGTAACAGTTTTGGTTTTGAGTTCCATCAACAGTGGAGTTTGCTATTGAATTGGGGATGATCTGCGTTAAGGCACCTTACAATATTTGTTTAATTATACAATTAATAGCAATCTTACGTGCCGTCATGGTAGTAGCTCATAATTTACCGCACTTAGCAACTGTCCAGTTTGGAGTCAGTGTCACGCATTCGAAATGGCAATTGCTCTCATATTGGAGGAACCAACGATATGGTGCGCTAATGGGAAAGCTAATCGCATTTAGACACTACCTCAATTTCGTACCTTCTGCAATATTTAAGAGCTACTAATGTACGTACATTCCAAATTACTTCAGGCGCTACCTTAGTTCTCACTTTGCAGAAAATAGTTGCTGGAAGGTTACGGTGGATCGCAAGTGACCATCTTTTTGTTGCTCGGGCAGCCGGCTTTATACCGCATATGCTGTGCTCACTGAAAATTGGATCAGTGAGATATAAAGTATGTTTGGTCGGGCAGGTGCTAGCGATTTGCATGGCCATGTTCCTAAAGGGTTCCTTCGGGTAGGTGCTGGTGCTTTTCAGGTCCACGGCGCCCAAACCTGGCATAGTATACCATAATTTGTCAATAAAATAAGTGTTCTAGAAGTCCGCAGCACAGCACAGAGCATTCAATTCAATTCAAATGATTTATTAAGCGCCTAGGACCCGGGGTTTCACAGCGATGATACACAATAAAAAGTGCGTAACAATCGCATGGAATAAATAAACAAAACAAAACCAAAAAGCAAAACAAATTAAACAATGCAATGAAAAAACTTCAGCAGTCAGTTCTCAGCAGAGCTGAGGACGCAACAGCCGTCGCTCCATCCTCATCCACAGCATGATCAGCCGATTGATTGGGGTCAGTCAACTTATTGTCAGGAAAGATGGCCGGCACAGTATTAATTAATTTTCCCCAAGGTTAAGGCCCAATGCCACCAATGGGCACCTGGAGTGCAGAGAGCAGTAGGGTGGATGGCCCCGCAGGCGGGGGAGATTACCGGTCATGGGTAAGCAGGCACAAGGGTCATGACCAGCATTTGGATGATTAAGGATGGTCATGGGAAATATGAGGAATTCATAGAAGATTAATATAATCCTTTTCGGGGTACACACGTGAGGACTTCCAAGGTGGCAGGGGTTACAGCAATGCAGATGCGGACTCACAAGTGACTTACCTGTTTGTAGGATCACATATACCGCAGTGAATACATGGCGCACATTTCTCCTCTGTCAGCCGCCATACTGCAGAGGTTTAGGCACCAATCCATGATACAGACTACACCAACAGTCAACCGTTATCTATCAGCGATCATTCAGTGGGTGTGGCAAAATGATGGCCCCCCCCCTTACCCATGAATATAGAAAGGAGAAGCTCCCAATTAACTGGCAAAGTGTGAGGGAAGCCAGCAACATAGCCCACCCTCTTCCAACGTTTTGCATGCGTCAGTTTTGGAGATGTGTTGCCCTTGATGGGGCATGCAACTGGTAGGCAGGGACAAAGCAAGGAGAAGGACTCAGCTGGTGCCATTGCACATATCAGCAATAATTGAGGTTAGCATGCAGTCATTTTGGTAAGCCTTTTAGCTGGACCCAGTAGGCAAAGCAGTATGAAATATGTAAAGTGGGAGAAAAAATAGCCAGAGCTCCGGGAGACAATGCTAATGTAATATATCATTACAGTAATTGTACTTTTGAGATACCTAGAATATTACCTCGGCTTTCAAGGGCGGTTTGCTGCCAGCCACAAAATGGCACTATATACTCAGCTACTACCCTACCAGGGCCTGACAGTGGCTAGGCGGCAGAATAGCAACAAAGAGATATCACATTTTGACAATAAAACTATAAAATTAATGTTTTTACAGACAACAATGAAATCATTGGGCAGTTGCTAGGTTAAACTGGAGCAAGCAGCTTAGACGTAGGGTGTCACCGAACAGGCAGCCTAACACCCTCATCAGCTTAGACGGGAGATGCGCTTCTTTCAAGGGGGATTTCAGCCCCCCCACATGACTACACATCTCTTTAATACCCTGTGAATAATCAACATTATCAGATGTCAAAAACACTAACTGCTTTCGGTAACGGAAATTGCAGAGGCGGCACAGCCAGCACAACTTCACCATCTTGGAAGAGGTGACTTGATAATTTCAGGAGGATTTCGGATGACTTCACATGGGTACAAATTAGGAGATAACTGAGATCGGCAATTGCAAATGTCTTTTGTGTGCACCTCTAGGTGTCAGGCACCCGCCAGGAAGGGAAGCAAAATTCGGCGATTGCGGCTGTGTTTTAGAGGGGGGAAACTGTAGACCGGAGTGATAGCAATGACACGGACACCTTCATGGTGCATTTCACTTGGGGGGCAATGACCTCAATCAAACAGAGAAGGAGAACTTGCAGGGGTACAAGTAGGAGATGACTGGGCTCAGCAGTTGCAATGAGCAATCTTTGGGTGTTGTCGGGCATCGGCTAAGAAGGATGGCAAGATTTGTCGATTGCGGCTGTGGCTGGGAGGGGAGAACTTCACTGGTAAGAAATGGCACAACCTCCCATAGGCCGACTAGGGCGATAATGATGGTGTGGGCACCTTAATTGTCCATTCCACCTGGGGGGCAATGACATCAATCAAAAGGGAGAGACTGACTCCTAATGGAGATGAGGAACAGTCTCATAAGGATTGGTGCAAGGTTGGGGAGGTCGGAAATAATTTGGTCTGAAGTAATCCCCAGAAGAGTGTGGAGGGAGTACGAGGGTATCATGGTGGGAAAAAGGTTGAGGCAGAAATTTAACGAGACATGCAGAGATTCGCAGTAACAATGGGGTTGGCTTTTTAAGACATGGGCTCATAACATGGAAGGTGAGGGAGCATTATCTAGTGGATGGTGTGCTTTTCCCAGGGAATGGGGTGAGCACCCGAGAGTTAAGTGCCTATAAAAGAAAAAAATCACTTTGTGGCTTTGTTAGCTGCACCATTTCCCAACTGCCCGTGGAGAATGTTTAGGAAATGTCTAGCAGTGGCAGACAGGGGCTGTGTTGTGTGGGGATGTGTAGGGCTCAGAACTGTTGGCGGGCTACTCATACTTGCGCAGGAATGAGGCGACATGACACTTGTCTCTCCATTCCCCAATCTCTGGCCTAGGTGCCAGAGCAGCCATCTTTATTAGTTTCGTCTCGTGAGAGTCCAAGCACTCTCACGAGTGTGCACGCATGATATGGTGTTCCAGATGGGACACAACATCCCCCCTCAACTTTAACCTGCCAAACATAACCTGAAAGTAAACAAAATAAACTGTATGTATACCGGATGAAGCTAATTTTACTCATGTGGCCTTCTTCAACTGACCAGTCATTCTCTAAGATATAGTCCTTGAGCCAGGTGTTTGGTCTCCTCGTTTTCATCAGATTGTAGCGTGGCATCAATGAAACCGGCTCTTTGGTAAAGTCATCTAGCACATGAGAGTGCTCTCTGCTAGCCGCCAGTGTTGCATAACAGTCGTTATCATGTGGCTCGATGGGGTGGGCGACGTGACCTTTTGTGACACACTGTCAGTGTCCAGCCTGGGTTCACTACGCAATGATGGGGCATCCTCCCATACTGGTACAGGAATCTTTTTCAAGAATGATGCATTCCTGATGATCGTGAAACTGTTTTTTTCCACCGTGATCAGACCATGATGCCTGTCGGTGACTGTCAGGGGACAGCATTGGTGTCCACTCTCGAGCTTAGATCGTCTGTTTGCAGACCGCACCAGAACCATATCCCTGACCTGGATCTGCGGGTCACCTGGTACTCTCCTTGGTGTTAAGCGCGGTGCGCTTGTGTTCAGCCATGCAGCGTTTCCTGTGCAGAACAGCAGAGGGAGCTGGTGTGGACGGAATGTAGATGTTGTGCTGAACCTCCATCAGGAGAGAAATTGGGGCAGCATCTGTGAGCAAATGCAGAAAGTTTCTGTACATTCACAGAAATCGGTACAGCTCCAACCTCCAATCCTGGTTCTCAGCGCAGGCAATCCGGAGCCCTTTGTTGATCAACGCCATGAAGTGCTTGGCTTCTCCATTAGCCGACAGCCAGAGTTGTATGAGGCAGCGATGATTGATCCCTCTCATGTCCAGGAAATCACAAATGGCGCAACTAGAGAATGGGGGCCCATTATCTGTCAAGATCATCTCAGGAAAACCAGGCATGGCAAAGATTTTTCAAGGGCCACCATCAAATCTGTAGCCGACATAGATGCCACTTGTTCGACTTCCGGGTATTCACTCAGGTGGGAATTATAACACCATATGCTCTTTGTTGAGGAGAGGAACTCTGATATTTGATCAGATGGGGGAGCAGGTCGCAATATACTGGTAGGGCGTGTAGCTCAATCTTCACTTAGTTGCGTTGGTGGAACATATTCTGCACAAAGACGGTGAGTGGAATTATGAGACTCAGATGTGGAGAGGAACACAGTTCCTCTCCACATCGGAAGGGAAGTGGTAAACTATTTGACTCTTATGGGGTGGGATGCATTATAGCTCTGGAAGGGTGGATTAAAATATATAATTAGATGGTCAGTATAATACAATAAACACTCATGTGGGGAGGAGAATGTGCAATCATGAACACTAATGTTCGCTCTGATAGGGGATCAGGGTTACAATTGAACTGAGTGGGATTGTAACACTATCTTCTCTTACATGTGGAGTGGGATGCAATATGCTTATTGGTGGGGATTGGAATTATGTAGCTCGGTTGGGCAGTGGAAAACAGTTTATTTTGGAATGGAAGTGGATCACCGTTTAACTCTAATGCTGTGGTATACAGTATAGATTTGATGGGATGGACTAAAGTATACACTGGTGAGCAGAATTCAGGGTACCCTCAGGGGCGGAGCATAGTATCAAAATTCTGATCAGGGCTGGGATATAATGTACCCTCAGAAGGGGAACACCATGTGCACTTCGGTGGTGAGTGTGCTTATGTAGCTCAGTTGGGGAGTGGAAGACTGTTTGGTTTGGAAGGGAAGTGGATCACTGTTTAACGCTAATGGGGTGGTGCACAGTATAGCTTTCATGGGATGGAATAAATATACACTTGTATTGTGAGCCAAATTCAATATACTCTCAGGTTGTTTGTAAGAGGCTGCCTCTTACCAGTGCCCAGCCATTAGTTTATATAGACTATTAAGTGCACCACAGCATTTTTGTAAATTAAAATAGTCTGGCAATATTTGTGTGTAAATTATTGCTTTCCCTTAAATGCCAAGAGTGACTTCACTGCTAAGAGTGTGCAGCGTGTCTGGTAAAAAATTTTTTGTAAATTATTGCCTGCCATTTTTGTTTTCCCGTAAATACCAAGGATGGCTTCACTGCTAACAGTGTGCAGCGTGAGATGACATTGTCCAGGATGATGTCAGGGGCGATTATTTAAAACAAAACAAATGTGCAGGTAAGTTTTGAACAATACACAGAGCCAAACAGTATTTTGTGGGATCGCGCCCTTCACAAGTCAGTGCCATGCAGGATGCACCGATGCCCTCTATGCCACACTAGATGCACTTTGCTGCTGTGTCCTAAAGCGAAAGCTAGAGGGGGCTTCGGCCATTCTGTAGCGCATTTTTTTTAAACCATCCCTAAAAATAGGGAAAGAATGCATAACATCACCCTCATGATTCTACTATGGAGAGCATCCGTTGAAACGCAGCACGTTTTTGAAAACATGGAGAGAAAATGCAGAACATCAAGTTATATCATGAAAATTATAGGAGGTCCAGATGAAAACATACCGAACTGTACCGAGGAAGGTACCATCAACAGACCCGATCACCTTGCACATATTTACCGCAGACCGTCATCAAATTGATCGCCCGCAGGATGATCTCCAATCTCGTCACGTCAATTTTAGAACAAACTAATGGCTGGGCACTGGTAAGAGGCTGACTCTTACCAGTGCCCAGCCATTAGTTTATATAGAATATTAAGTGCACCACAGCATTTTTGTAAATTAAAATGGTCTGGCAATATTTGTGTGTAAATTATTGCTTTCCCTTAAATGCCAAGAGTGACCTCACTGCTAAGGGTGGCAGCGTGAGATGACATTGTCCAGAATTATGTCAGGGCATGGGGTGGGCACCCGAGAGTCAAGTGCCTAGGGGGATCCCAAGGAGTGAATACAGCCCTGAAGCAAATACGAGAGTTGAGACTATCCGTACATTCTTCATTCATGCAACTGCAACCGCTTGTAAAAATTACATTAAAGGAAGGGTGCTGTAGCTATAACAAAACAGAAATAATTGCATACACGTTGCGCAGGCAGGAGGCACGTCTCTACCATGCACACATGCGTTGCTGTGGGCCTGTGTACGCTAGCACGGACATATGACATAATTAAGGAATGGCCATTACACAACTTTAGGAGTCATTCTGCCCATCCTCAGACATCATCCAGACCTTAAAGTTTCAGTTGATTTCACAAGTCATCTGATGACTTTGAAATTGCTGCCCTACGTAAACAAATATGCCAAGAAAATATACAGAGCATGATAGATATGACATTATTAATAATAATAATAATGATAATAATAATAATAATAATAATAATAATAATAATAATAATAATAATAATAATAATAATAATAATAATAATAATAATAAATTAAATTGACATTGTTGCCCCTCACCAAGGAACTACAGGGCCCAATTCATGTAACTTGAGTAGGGGATGAGTATACTCATGAGTAGGGTACTCAGAGCCCACTCATAAGCATACTCCATGAATTACTCACAATTCATGAAAGTATGGCCCTGAGTAGGGCCCATGAGTAGGCTACTCAATTCACAGAGCAGCTATCAGTGGGGCCCGGCCACAACACGCCCACTGTGTGCCGTGACTGGTGCCGTTAATTTATCTGATGTGGTCAATTTAACTGATGGGACAAGGCACTGTGACTTGAGTGGGGTTAAGGATCTTAGGTTTGTTATTCCAACCCCACCAAGCCACAGAGTATTTGATCATGTGAGTGAACAATGTTCTGGCTCTGTCTTGATCCTGGGCGCCGACCCACGGTCAAATAATCACTGCAGCTGTAAATCTGCCTACGGGTTTGTGTGCAGCATTAAGAAGGGTAAACCAAAGTGCTAACACCCAAGTTGGGACCAAGGGATCCCTTCACAGTATAAACAATGCTCTATTGAGGGCACGGCCGCAGGTTGTTAACCACTGGAATACCGGGGCCCTTCTTTAACGCCCGTTAAGCACCGTTTGACAGGGGCTGGTGGTAGTTGGGAGGGTGGTTTCAGTTCTAATACCATGCCATAAGGTACATGGGGTGACAATTCTGGTTTTGGCGAGAGGTTGGGTACGGAAACAGGACTGTAACTAGAGTCGTATGTGCCTCCAAGCTTAATTCTGAGGCCAGGTCCGTGGGGGAACAGCCACACCCAAAAATGTGTTTTAGCAGCCCACTTCTTGTTTCCCACGAAAATAAATGATTATGTCAGAAATGTGCTGTTGTGGAACTGTTCAGGTTGGGCAAGCAAAAGGGATACCAGCGACTGGCTTCAGCTTAGTAAAAACAGTCACATTCTATGTTTACAAAAAACATGGGAATGTAGTCACTTGATCATGGGAGATTTCATGTGTTTCAGCTACCCCGCAGTGTCGGTCAAGGATGGACTCAATTCTGGTGGCCTCGCAAATTGTGTTTCCAAAGTATTAAACTGGGCCTTTGTACAAACCTGAACGTGCATGAATTGTATGTTAGGGGTTTATTTGTAACCTGTAATTAAATGCTAATGAACTTCTAATGCAGCCTTCAGGCTGCATTAGGAGTTCATCAGCATTTAATTCATTAGAAATAACACGGACACAACTGTAATTTAAACTACCCCTTACAGCCCCTTTTCCCATAAAACTAACTTTAAATTAGCTTAAAAACCCTTCCCTCCCTATTAAACTTACCTTCTGGTTCCCACTGCAGTACCTGCCATTACCAATCAGTAATAGGGTGCTGCCATCTTGACGCAAATCGGGCAGCCATTTTGGATTCCCCCGGGCGCGGCCATCTAACATTGCATGACGTTGCGTCATGCTACACCACGTCAGGTGGCCATTTTGGGTGCACCGTCACCAGCAGCAGATCAGCCACCCAACCAACACACACTGTTGTTAAATTGATAAGCGAGGACATACACACTGCTCTTACATAGATAAGTGAGGACATACACACTGCTCTTACATAGACAAGTGAGGACATACACACTGCGCTTACACTGACAAGTGAGGACATACACACTGCGCTTACACTGACAAGTGAGG
>JASANM010210289.1:0-12211 GCA_031753655.1 Desmognathus santeetlah | reverse complement strand
ACCGTTTGTGAAATATGCTCCAGGCTGGCTAGGAAAGAGAAAAGCTGGAGTAAACAGGAAGAGCTCTAGCACTTTAAAGGAGGGGGAATATGTCAGAGTGAGGAAACCGGGGCATGTGGGCAAGTGCGTGAGTAAATGGTCGGATCCAGTGAAGGTAGTACGGGTTATGGGGTCCGTGGTGGAAGTGGAAGGCGGGGGAAGATGGAGACTGTGCCAGCTAACAATATGTAACAATTTAGAGGTCAGAGCACCACACAGTATGTCCTCTCAGGAACAACTAGAGAATGAGAGTTATGCGGATATGATCTTGGAGTCAGGGGAGGAAGAAATGGAGCTGGACAGTGTTCTAGAGATGGTAGACAAAGAGACTGACACGGGTACCTCACCAAGTGCTGCAGTTATGACAACCCCTGCTGAAGCTCCTGCTAATGTGGACAATTCTAGCTGTCTCGTGAATAGATCCTCAAGAAAGACACATGCTCCTGTGAGATTCAAGGACTATTATGTACATAGCAAATAGAAGGATTTGTATCGTGGGGGGATGGTTAGTTAACTATTAATGTTTGAAATGTATTGTTGTGTGTTAGGATTAGTTGGTCATCATATTATTAAACTTCTTTGCGTTGGGAGAAGTGTTGTAATGGAGCCACAGCTCTGTCCCCTTTAACTCTGTGAATTCCAAGTTCTTTTCCCTGCATCCCTAGCAAGTGTGAGATGTTCTAGAAAGGACAGTTGATGGAGCAGAGGAGCAGGGAGGCTGCATATCCATAACTTACCTGAATAAAAGAGTTTCTGCAACATATTGGAGTCCTCTATCGTTTTTATCATTGAAGGCAAGGACATAACACTTGGTTATAGACTTCGGTGTCACTTGCAACATTTTGGGTCACGGGACCTCATGTAGTCATGGAACTTTCCTTCGGCTGCTCAGAGGAAAATTACCAGAATGGGTGCAGGGGCTATTGCTCCACCGCCCCTTGCTATGATTGGCTATTGGGCTGCGCCTCTTCTCCTGCTTCCTTCAGAAGGAAAGCGGATATCACTATGTGTAACAATCACCAAGCTAGGAATATCATGGTCACTGTATTTTTCTGCATGAGCGTCGGTTTTTGTTATATGGTTATTTGCTATATTAGTGCCCGTGCGCGCTCTCTCGCGGTTAGTCAGCAGAGCACCTGTGGCAGGCTCATGTACAGTGACATGATTCCAAAATGGTTTTGGTGGCTATAGGCCCCACAATATGGGTAGTATACTTTTAGAACTGACCTTCTTTCTAACCTCTTCTCTCTGACATTTCCAAGAGATTCAAAATACTAGTATGAAGGTTATTACCAAATCCATTTACTTTTGTATCCTATATCCACCACATGTAATCATACCCCGGAATTAACAAATCGTATTTTATAATTTAATCTGAGTGTCTTGATTTTAATCAGATGATTCAGGTACCCTCACATTTCAATGTGTACATGATGATGCCCATATGCACAAAGGGAACATGCAATCCAAACATAACCCTGGCCTGACCACAGGGCTCTCTGTTTTCAGCTTGTTACTCCTGTCTGTTCTTTTAATAGAAAGCATTTTACTTCTATTCTGAAACATATAAAGACCATGCTGATTCAAACATCAGCCATCTAGGATGTTAACCTTGATTATTCCAACCCCAGCAGAGCACATTAGTATGAGGTTGGTTCCTCTGTAAGATTTGAGGCTCCAAAGGAGCCATTTTTCAGACAGAACTCAGACTCTATGAACATATACATAGATAATAACCGGACTGAGCCAGGAGGATGGAAGAGGAGGAAATTATATGGTAACATTTCCAACAATGATTTGTCATTGAATGGTTAAATTAAATTAATTAATTTCAATCATTGACACATTTATCATTTTAATGTATATTTCTTGCATATGTAAAAAAAAAAGAGGATTTTTTTTATACTGAAATTTCTTTGTTCTTTTGGCAGATTGAAAGAAGGGCTAGAAACTTTAGATATGCTAGAATTAATCAACAAGTTTCCAGAATCATTCCGTGTGGCTTTATGCAAGTCCCATATACAGATGAAATGGCACCATATTGACAGTATGTTCATCATTCAATTATCAAGTCCTGGTAGCAATAAACGAGTAGTACAGGAACGAGTGATCGGATGGTGGCGAGACTACATCGTTGACATTGAAGGTTAGTCATCCATTATACAGGATTTATATTTGTGGTGACATGCCTGTGTTGATCATATTAATATAATCATGAGGAATCGGAATCTAAAAAGAGATCTTTTAAAAGTAATGTTTATAATGACTCTAAATTTTCTTTGAGCAGGGTCAGAACGTATCTGAGGTTTTTCAGAAATGTATATAAAAAAGTCATAATTTGTCTGCATAATTGATTATTTTCTCTTATTTTGGGAGCCCAACTTTAAGCAAGGATTTTACTTTACAATAGTCATATGACAGAGACATTGCTATAGTTCTGCAAGCTTATAAATATTCTATAAGGAAGTGCCAAATAGCAATGAGGACATTTTTTAAGAAGGCAAACACTTATATTTTATATCTATACAGACTGATATTAGTGAACATGATGTAAATTAAAAATGGTATTTAACCATGTTGTGTAATAGCTAAGAATCCTGTGTTTTCCGTATTAGCAAATACTATCAAAGGTCAAACTTTCCAAAATTAGTTCGGTTAAAAAATTACAAAATCTAACCGGAAATCTAGTAAAAAAACAATAATGTTATTAAATTTGAACTATGCAACCTTATGTGGTTTCAATTAGTTTAAGAGGGGTACTTGATTTACTGCTGCAACAGAATTTATGGGAAGGGTGGGGGAGTGGCCATTATATATCAGAAAGATATTGGCATATTTAAGGATCCCCTCTGCAGGTTAATAAATGTGAATGCTTGACAGTTAAACTGTCACCACACAAACATTTTTCTATCAATTTTGTTCTTTTGTACTGGCCCGCACAAGAAATGGATTATGTTCATGATGCCTCAGTTGAACTTTTACTTCCGCTCTCAAAGCCAAACACTGCTACTGTTTTATTGGGGAACTTAAATTATTGGTTAGGCAACACCTCAGATTTCGAAGCCACCCAGCTGGAATATTTGCTGTACAATATGGGGTTCAGTCAATGTTGGAGGGCAGCAACTCACATCAAAGGAAACAACCTTGACTGGATTGCAGCCAACAGCATAGAGATACATTTTCTTTCTGTGAAACCATACATCTGGTCAGACCATTTCTATAATTCCACCACATAAACTATCTAGAATATATGCCCCAATTGTATCCACTACAGGCCGAAACTTTAAAAACATTACTGAAACAGAATTGCGGAACCATCTTGATTGCCTTATGTCTAACACCAGTGATAATGACCCTCCAGAGATCTTGGCCTCGGCCAAGGTTATAACCTTGCCCTGACAGATCTATTAGACAATCTGGCACCTGTCAAATCCAAGAAAGTTGGAGCTACTAATCGTCAACAAAAATGGTACACTGCCCCATTAGGTGTCCTCAAAAAACTTAAAGGTGCAAAAGAAAGGGCTTGGTTTAAAAGTAAACTCCAAGAAGATAAAAATGCTTGTAAGGAGGCTTCAGTTAAATACGAGTAAGCCATCTGTAAGGCAAAAAGTGAGCACCATAATGCCCGAATTTCCAAAGCCAGTAATAGTACCAGAGAGTTGTTTACTGTTATAAAAGAGTTGAAGAACCCTATTGGAGAGGGAAATGCTTTTAATCTGGATGAAAACAATTGCCGGCAGCATCAACTCAGTTTTGTTGCCATTGAGGCACATCCAGTTGAATCCATCCAAGCCTTTATTTTGTCATAGACAGCATTGAGTACAATGGAGTCTATGCCATGGTCACCCCAACAGCTTCAGCAGTAGTTGGGTGTCATCAGTGTAGTTCGTGAATCTTATGCCTTCTTGTTCTAGTGAGTTGAAGAGGTGGAGAAGAAAGGAATTGAATAGTGTAGGTGAGAGGCAAGCACCTTGGGGTACACCATATATTAGCTTCTCTGGCTGTGATTCTGCTGATTCCCAACAGACTTTGTAACTTCGGTCAGATAGGAATGATAGTAGCGAATTACAAGCAGATTCTGAGCATTTAGAGGAGTTTTGCAGTCTGTTCAGGAGGCTGTCGTGGTCTAAGAGGTCGAAGGATGCAGAAAGGTCCAAAAGCACTAGTAGGCCCACTCTCCCTCTATCCAGGATATCAAACATTTGGATCTGGAGGTCGAGGAGAGCGGTCTCTGTGCTGTGTCCTCCCCTGAAGCCAGATTGTCGTTCATGGAGAAGTTTATGTTTGTTTAGGTGGGCCTGGAATTGCTGGGCTGCTATTTTGTCAATAAGTTGGAGAAGAAACATCACATTTGTGATGGGCCTGAGGCTGTTAGGGTCTTTTTGATCTGCATCGGGTTCTTTGGGAGTGGGGTAACCTAGACTTCTTTGATGGCTTTTGGTATTTGGCTGTGTATGAAGGATGAGTAAATCCCCCTTGTAAAGTATGGGGCGAATATGTGTTAGTTTTGGATCACGATTTTGGAGTGGCAAATGTCCCCACAATCTGAAGAGGGTTTAATTTTTTTATCATGGTCTCGTTCTCTTTGGTAGTGACTGCGTTGAAGAAGAGCAGTGCTTCCTCAGACAGGGTGTTTGTGGCCGCATATTGGTTGGTCTGTGCTACCAATGATGGTCTCCTGGTGGTGTTCGTTTGAGGGGGACAGTGGTGGTGTTTGTGATGCATTATCTGGCTACCTTTACTTTATTGGTGAAAAAGGATTGCGTTCTTGGACAATCTTCTGCTGTGGGGGTGAAGGGTAGTTTGTCACTGAGGGGTTTCTCTAGCTCCTTCAATGCGGAAGCAGCTGCCTTCTCTGCTCACAGCCAGGAGAACATGAGCCTGGCCAGCAGGCGGAAAACAAGGGTGGACACTAAGGGTGAAGTCCATCTGTGTTCCCCTTGGGACAACAGGCTTCCCCTCCAACCACAGCGCTGACAAACCTATCAGGAATCCCCCCAATATGGCCAACAGCCTCAAAAGCAGCCTGGTGCTGATGCTGCCCCTATGAGCCCTACAACTAATTGTCTCTGTTTCCTTGGACACACCTCCCAGCCACCAGGGCAGCAAAGATACGGCACAAACAGCAGCGCTATTACCCCTCAGCACTCTACACAGCTGGCGGAGACTTTCTATCAAGATAACCCATGCAAATCATACATGTGCAAAAAGAGGACATCCTAATGCACTCAACAGGCATTCTAAGTTTACTACGCAGAATGTCTGGTGCTGCATGAAAAAGTAATGACATTTACAGGTTTTTGGCCAAATTGGCCACATGAAAGGTGACCCAACATCCTGCCATCAACACTGGACACCTCACACGTGGTACTCCTACTCCCTACGATGAAATTGGTATCACCCATGTGTGGTTGCACCAAAGTAATGGGTGATGGGGGGGGGCAAAATCAGACGTGGTAATGTTGAGCAGACCATTCAGATTTCTGGGTGAAAAATCTTCATGGACATGCACTTAGTTTTTGTCCCTGGACACACAGGCAATCATGGAAACCATACATGTACGAAAAGAGGGCATCCTAAAGCACATAACAATGGGTGACTTGCATCGAATGCAGTAAGTTTACTACCTAGAATGCCCAGTGCTAAAAATAGAAAAATTTACAGGTTTCGGGGCAAATTGGCCACAAAAAAGGTGACGATGAAATTGGCACCACCCACGTGTGGCTGCACCTAAGCCACGGGTGAGTGGAGGTCACAAAATGAGATGTGGTAATTGATTTTTTCTGTAGAATGTCAGTGTAGCATTCATTTTGTTATGTGTCTGGAGTGGCAAAGCTTCCAAAAAACTCACCAACACCATACAGTTTCGAAAAGAGGATACCCTGACACACGCAATGATGTGTGACTTGGATGGGTCGCACTAGGTTCACCACCAATACGGCCCAGTGTAAATTGAACAGTGATGAAAATTACAGTTTTTTTGACACATTGGCCTCAAAAAAGATCGTCCAGTTCAGTGGCCACTGCATACCAACTATTTTTCTAAGCCACCAATTGCATTTGGTGGCAGTGAAGACAAAGCCCTGTCTCTATGACAAATTGCAAATGTTATGTCCGCATTAGCTGGGGCTACAAAAATGCACATGACCCCAGCGAATTGTGAAGAGGGCATGTGCAGTACATTTGGGAATGAGCAGCAAATGTTTTTAGAAAATCCTGTGGACGCTGCACGGCAAATCGGTGCCTGGTGCACTGAATTGGTGTACAGGAATCCACTATCAGAGTTGTTGCAATGTGCATTGTGCATCTAAAATCAGCTCAAAACCAAACTGAGCAACCACACCACAGTTCTGATTGATGCTCCTAGACAATGCAGCCCCAGGTGAGCTGACTGTCTCTAAATTATCGAGTGCCTGTTCACTCGTGTGCCCCCGTCTTACTGCCCATGCTTTTGTGATAAAGAAATGGCACATGCAGTGAGGTGGCTATCCATGAGCGGACAGTTTGGCGGTGACCGCTGTATTCAATTTGCATTTTTCGCTGTGACGGATTTGTCGCACGGTTTTCACTGTGCAGGTGTTAAGCCCATTCCACAAATTGCTCAGACTGGAGTTTAAATAGTAAATCTAAACTCCCTGAGTCCGCACCCCACCCCCTCAATTTGCGACGGGATGGATTTTTCAGACTAATAGTTTACGTCGCACATGTGTGCGATGTAAACGATAAGTCTCAGTGACTCCGAACCAGTTTGGCACCCCCAACCAGGACTTTCCTGCAATTAGAATTGGCAGCCAAACAAGGTTCACTGCTGCATTAGGCAGCATGGTAGAAGTTAGCTCTGCCACCTCCTAGCTCGCTACCTAGCATGGCAATGAACATGGGCACCTGACTGCACAAATACCCTTGGGTATTGGGTACCGAAATATCTGTGCATTCTCAAGACAATACTGTCAGTAAAAGAAACTTTCACCTAGCCCACATGTACATTCACAAAGTCACACACATAATTATCTAACCATGGACAAATGTGTTGACAATGGGAGCCAGAAAAAAGAAAGATGAGCAGACAATATAAAATAAAATGTAACCAAAGAGAGTAAGAGAGTTGGGAGGGGGGCTGAGGGGAGGGTGTTTGGTAGACACAGAGTTCTGCCAGCAAGAGTTCAAATAGCAGGGGAGAGGAGGACCGCTTGTGAGGTATGACTGGGGAGGGAATGGATAAGAATACAAGTGGGCCAGGTGTGAGTGGGTCCACAGCTGGCAAATGAGGGGAATGTGTTGATGGGGTTCTATTTGAGTGAGTAGGTGGATGAGTTAGTGGATGGATGGTACAGTAGGTGAGTAAGCAGGGAGTGGGTGGGTGAGTGATTGAGAAAGCAGGTGAGTGGATGAGTAAATTGAGAGACTATGTGGGCGAGTGATTGAATGTGCCAGTAAGTAAGTGGGTGAGAGGGCATGTAACTGGATGGATGAGCAAGCAGGCAAGTAAGGGGTAGGTGCATTAGTGAGTAATTAGGCATAAGAGACAGCATATATTGAAAGGTCAGTGGCCACCTACCCCCAGGCAGTTACTCGCACAAGCAGAGGGTGACTAACACACAAACACTCACACACAGTCAGGTTTGCTGGCAGTGGTAGTCAAACAAAAGCAAGGGGAGTATAGTATGCAAGTAAAAAGAAAAAAATCAGCTACCGAAAAAAGGGGAGGAGATTTGAGCGACATATAAGTCAGTCAGCCCTAAGAGTTCAATTTCAGTGTAGGCCCAGTACATGGGTGACCCAGGTGAACAAATGGTGTAGCCAAGTGGGAGTGTATAAAAATAAGTGTGACAGGTGCAGATGGTGGTGTGGGTATGCATGTGGGCTGTGAGTGGTACATGGAAGAGATGCTGTTGAGTAAATGAGTGGGAGTGAGTAGGAGGGTAAGAAGGCAGGTGAGAGAATAAGTAGGTGAGAGTGAATGAGTGGTTCAGAAAAAGAAAAGTGAGTAGGCAGTGAATTAGGGAGAACTAGCGAGTGGGAGGATGGGTAGGTGACTGGGCACTAGAGTGAACATAAGGATTGGTGAGCAGCCACCAATACACACACAGGCACACACACACATACCCCACCTACCAACCGACATGGGCGAGAATGATGGGATGGGGAGTGTGATTCTTGTCAATCCATCAGTATCACCAAATTCTGTTCCATAACTTTTTTTAGAACAATTTTTGTTCCTTTTGGTCTAATAATTGCTCATGTCACTTATTTAACATCTCCTTAAGTGTAGTCTGTTTGACTGAGGTGCATTACATCCCAAACATGAAGCATAGCCATTGTTGTGCTTAAAAAGATCTCAGATAGACCCACAAAGTGCAATCTAAAAAAAATGGAAAGTACATAGGCAGGGGACATGGGTTTTCCCTGCCATGAGATGCGGTGCTCCTTCTTTAATTAAATATAGGACATTTCAGTATTTGCACATCAAATAGTTCCACCATATTACAAAAATGTGCTATGTTAACATATAACTGTTTAAATTGAACATTTTTTATGCTTCATGTAGGGTGAGTGATATGTGACAAATTAAATATAGTACATGAACTTTTATAAATATTTTATTTTATGTGACATCATGTATAATACTCAATTGTTGTTTCATACTGTATTGATAATTGTAATGATTTTATTTTTTATCTAGATGGGGATTCAAAGATTACATTGGGAGAGCTGTTAAGCTTTGCAACTGGAACCAATCAACCACCAGCTCTTGGTTGGGATGTGCAGCCATCTGTATCATTTGATTCTACTGGCAACGTTTTTCCACACTCAAACACCTGTAGTAATATACTATATTTGCCCGTTGTACTCACATCCTTTGAACAGTTTAAAGAAAAAATGGATTTTGCTGTGCAGAATTCACCTGGCTTTGGTCAACCATGAGTGACACATTTTGACTCTTTAATTACCAGTGATGATGTTTGTTGTTTATTAATATATTATGTATATTTCCTTGTACAGTTAAGTACATTCAAATGCAAAAATTTTATATTGCTGTTGTTATAAAAAAATCTTGTCATACTAAAATATTCAAGTTGCAACAAAAAATTGCTATAATTTCTTACTAGGCATATTTGTTAATAAACATAGTTAAACTCAAGCTATGGAGTAAGTGTCATCCTTAATCACAGAGTACTGTATATCCATAACATTCAGAACTTGTTTTAGTTCATGAGGGAATGTATAAATGATCTGACTGATGAATAATGATCTATTCCAACATTGCCATCATCCTGAAAGGTTGTACAGTGTCATGTAAAAGTTGTAAATGATTTTCTGAAAGATTTAAATGATTTTCTGGAACAACAACATTATTATCTGTTAAAATGTTTAGACTAGGATATGGCACAGAATTAGTAACATTTTCTTGTCCTAAACTAGCTGTTTGGTCACAAGAGGAAAGAATTCCTGCATGCCACAGTTGAAGGGGGGACTGGTTGTGTAGTGAACTTAACCTATGGTTATTCCACTGCTGTACAAACTCTTGTATAGCAACATTTATTCGAGGCATATACACATAATGCAGTGAATACAAGTCAATTTCACAGTTACTGTCCAGTAATGAACGTTCTTCCAAAAAAAGAAATATGTTTTTAAAGAATGAAGACACAACCCGGTTTAACTCTGCCCAGAGACGTTCAATTCGTTGATTATGCACGCTTTTTCCAACAATAAAACTTCCTCTTTCTGGGCCTCTTGCATGGATTATATACCTCGCCACATCAATATTTTCCATTCCTGCATCTCCACGTACTCTTAGAGGTAATCCAAATTTCAGTACGCCATCTTGAAAGTATCTCAGTACTGTTCTTGCCTGATTGTTGTTGGTAACCTGAAGGTAAATTATCGCTCGGCTATATCCATCCACACATCCATGTACAACAAATCTCCAATTGATTAATTTATGATTACTGTCAATGTGCCTGTTAAAAAGGAGAAATGTGTGTTAAATATCAACCAGATCTGAAACATTCCTTTTTAAAGAAGTGAAAATCACAGCATATTTTTAAAGGTTTACTAATAGTAATAATAAATAAAAATTAAGCAATTACAAATAATTATGAACATGGTGTAATATTTGTTAAGAGTTTGCCTAAAATACCCATAGAAAATGAGATTTGAAAAAGTAATACAATAACTACATAAATAGTATACAACCTTCCAAAATAGTATTTGTGCACCTTGGTTTGCTCTTTTAATTCACACTATCTTACAAAACAAAATATCTGATTTTGTATACAAATCATGGTTAGGAAATTCAATTCTGCAGTTCTATGTCATTCCATTGGTTTCAACATTGTGAAACCAACCACTGTGCGGTGTTGCAAGGCAGTACTGATTTGTGTTGATTGGCAATGTTGTTTAGCTGCCAGGGCTGCTGAAGAGTTGTCCTTTTGCAGCATTTGGCCTTGCTGTCTAATCTGTGACATCAGAACCCTTAACATCTCATCCTTAGTGACATCAGAACCCTTAACATCTCATCCTTAGTGACATTAGAACCCTTAACATATTGTACCTGGTTACATCAGAACCCTTAACAACGAGGAGACTTGTATTAGAAAATATATTTTTTAAATAATTGTCTTTCAGTTTACATACATATATATAGTAGACTACAAGTGCCAAGCACCAGCATCAAAATGCACATATATGGTAAAGTGGGAAAACCAGTCACTGATGTGGCAATGTCAATGTTGAACATTATCGACTTCATGAATCACAGTATTAAACATCATAAAAAAAACAAATGAAAGACAATAAAAAAATTAATTAGAATAAATTTAATATAAGGTCATTGCTCAGAGATTCATTTGTAGAGACCAATAGCACTAGACAGTTATCTGTCACAGTTATATTAGTACAGTATACACACTTTCAGAAGAACATAATCCACCAGGAAGTAACTTCCTGATGGATTATGTTATTTTAAAAGTTGTCTAATACAGTGATTCATGAAGTCGATAATATATATTCTCTGAAAAAACCTTGGTTAGAAACCATGTTAAGTATAACACAACAAAACCCATGAAATGGAAATTTTAAAAAGAGGTCATGGGGGCTCCTTAACTTATGTCCCCCTACCCCCCTCCCTTGGCCCCCTTTTTAAATTTCCATTTCATGGGTTCCGTTGTGTTATACTAACGGTTTCTAATCAAAGGTTTTTTCAGTGAATATATATATATCAAATAGCAAAAACCTTCAGTTTATGCAGGGCATATAAGTGAGATAATGCACCAAAAGCCAGGAAATGAGATTTTGTACTCTAACCTATATTACTCTAACCTATATTACTCCGTTAATTTAAACTCAATTACTCTAAAATAACACTCCCGCACTAAGCAATCATCACTTAAATCACACCTCTATTTAGCTGCACCTCTATAACCAGAAAGGTATGATATAAGTGATGTTTGCTTAGTGCCGGAGTGTTATTTTAGAGGAATTGAGTTTAAATTAACGGAGTAATAGAGGTTAGAGTAAATTAGGTTAGAGTAATATAGGTTAGAGCAATATAGGAGTACAAAATCTTGTTTCCTGGCTTTTGGTGTGTTAACTCACTTATATGCCCTATATAAAGCCAAGGTTTTTGCTAGTTGAATTTCATGGCTTTTGCTATTGCATGTAATGCAATAGTATGGCGATAGGTGTATTGGCGTTGAGGTGCTGCTTTGTAGCACTTCTCCAATGGTATGGTGATTGTTGTTTTGGCTTCACGGCACTTCTCCTAATGGGATGGTGATAGGTAGTGGTGAGTACCACTCCGCAGCACCACCCCAATGGGATGGTGATAGCTGTTTTGGCAGTGAGGTGCCGCTCCTTGGCACCTCCTCCTAATGGGATGTTGATAGGTGTTTTGGCAGTGAGGTGCTGTTCCGCGGCACCTCACCGCCAAAATACCTATCACCATCCCATTGGGGGAGGTGCCGCTCCACTGCATCTCCCCCAAAGGGAAGGTGATAGGTGTTAAAATGCTCAGAGAAATGTATTTTCCCCTTTAGTTAAAGTATAGGAATGTATTTCCTATCTTTAACATGGGAGCCTAGTACTGTGTTGTTCGAGGCTACCATTTTAACACCTCTTACCATCACATTGGGGGGTACTGCAAAGCGGCACCTTCCCCAAGGTGTTA